>CATIWK010501967.1:0-14124 GCA_949634005.1 Mallotus japonicus
AAATTTAATTAAGTTGCAAATGTTAAAATAAAATAAAAATTAAATGTCAAATAATAAATTAAGTAATTAAATAATGAGTTTTCCAAACTAAATGCACTTTTAAATATTAACGTTTTTATTAAATTTTCGGGTCTTAACAAATAATAAAGAAGAAAATGCAAAAAGTATTTCTATCATATTTTTATAAAATTGTTATTATTATAGACAATGATTCTATTGGTAAGTCAAAGTTATAGTTACCTTAGTGGCATTAAAATAAAATTATAAGTACTATAATGTCACAAAAAAATCTTAGCAATAAACGCTTAAATCACATTCTACTTATCGATACTTCTTCCTTTAAAGCATATTTAAAAATATTCAAATTGTTAAATTGGTGATAAATTAAATATCAAAACAAATTTATCATTGAAATTCAATGTAATACTAATATTCATTATAAAATAATTATGATATTATAATTGATAGGATATTAAAATATAAGAATTTATGAAACACAAGAATTTATAGTGTCATAAAAAATTATAGGACTAGTTTTATAAAAAAAAAAATTGAAGCCACGCAGATTAAAATGTTATTTTCTCTTTCTTTTTATTCATAATAAATTTAAAATATATATAGATTTTATTTATTGTGAATTTATTATAGTTAGTTAAATGTTATCTAATTTGATGAATGATTTTACTATGTAATAACTATATTATTGATTATTAACAATATTATTTAGTAGGGTATTAAAATATAAAAAGTATAAAATAGAGAATATCTAAATGTTATGAAAAATCATATAACTAATTTTACTAGAGGTCAAAATTACAGAAATCAAAATTGTACAATATCAAATGATTTTTTTGTTATATAACCAAAGATTAAATTTATATAAGAAATAATAAGGTTTTAACATTTTCTCTTTAAAATTCAATTTTATTTCACTAGATATTCCAGAAATTATTAACTCTTTTATTTTATATATTTCTAGTCCTTAAAACCATTCACTTATATATGCAGGTGTACACAAATTTAAACTGCTATAGATCACATATTGTAAGCACTAGTTGGGCAATGTTAGCTCTTATTGAAGCTGGGCAGGTATGATATATAATTAAACAACTAATTAAGTTTTAAATTCTTCTAAAAAAAAAGTTTTAAATTAAAAATAAAAATTAATGTACACTGTTAACATTTTTCAATTTTATTATCTCAACTTGTGATAAACTAGGCTCAAAGAGATGTAGATCCTTTACATCGTGCTGCGAAGGTCTTGATTAATTCAATGATGGAAACTGGAGATTTTCCACAACAGGTAAATTTTGAATATAACTTATTTTAACAATTATATGATGTCCATTTTATATTTATATATAAAAAATTTTAATCATTTTTACAATTAAAAGTATAAGAGTGAGTAAATATATGTAGTGTAAGCATTTAATGCTTATGTCTAAATGAGTTCTTGATAAAAATTAGACTTATTAATTAGTGAAGAAAAATAAATATTGTACTTCTTATGTTCATAGCACTATTAGCTAAAGAATCATAAAATTGTGTTTGATCTTGGATTAATAAAATTTGGATACTTTATATTTGTATTTATGCAATAAAATTACATGAAATGAGAATAATAGTTAATGAAGACAAAAAATGTAAAATCATTGTTGTTCAAAAAAAAAAAATGTAAAATCATTTGTACTTGTATAAATTAAGATAATTAATTTAATTCAAAAAGAGTAATGCAATTAGAATCCTTTTTACTAATAAAGTAATAAAAAATATTTTATAAGATGACAATAACAATAATTAAAAATAGTGTGTAATAGATCACATAAAAATGAAGGATACAGCTTATAGATAGATGTATAAATTGAACAAATAGAAAAAATAAAATTTAGTTTTTATGAAAAAAAAAAAGAAGAGATAAGAGCTTGAAAAACTATATAATCTTATATCCAAATCTAATAATTAGTCTTATATATTGATCTTATATTTACCACTACTAGATAATAAAGAATATAATTAACTCTATGTTCAATTTTTTTTTCTTTTTAATAGAAAAAAATATATAGATATTGAAGAACTAGGTAAGTGGTAAGTAAATTGAGATTAGTAGTAGATAAACGTCCAACAAGAATGATAATTTGATCACCATTGAAAGTATTGATTACAGAAAAAAGTAATTAAATTTTAAAAAAAATAAATAAAAGCAAGATTAAAATGATAAAGTTAGGATTATCAAATTAATCAAAAACGTTATGCTGAAGAATGATACAATAAAATAAGTAATCAAAGTGATGAATTGTGGCACAAAAATAAGTAGTTATATGTTATGGAAGAAAATGGTCACCTGAATTTTGCTTGGGCAAGCAAATGAGATGCAACTTGGTGTCTCAATTTTTTTATGAAATTCATTTATACCAAACATACCAGTATTTTATTTTGTTTTTTTTTTTTTAATATAAGCAAACCATCATAATCAAAAGTAATTTGATAATATATTAATAAGCAAACTTTCAAGGAGTATATGCATGAAGCTTATATGTTTAAATGTGTATGTCAATGTATTACAATAAAATGATTAATATATTAACAGCTTCTTGAAATTATAAACTAACATTTTAGACATTTCAACTTACTAAATACAAGACTTATCAATATTTTTATATTTTGGTAAAAAAAAAATCAATATTTTTATATTATTTGAGGTGTTCAAATGATAGTTTTAAAATTTATAATAAAAGTATTTAAACACCTAAACTAGCTTGGAAGTATTTATAAATTGTACATTTTAGTAAGTTGGTGTATTAGAATGGTCAATATATAAATTAAAGGGATGAACTGATAAAACATATTAAGTTCAACGATTGCAAATGTATGCATGAAAAAAAATTAATGGTGAACATAAAATAATAATTATAGGAATTATTACATGTGTGTGGGGACATACTCATATTAATGATTATATAATTAAAATATGTAAATGTAGTAACTTTTAAAATTAAGAATGAGATTATAATGTTATAGCTTGAAGTATTATAATGAAATTGAAAATTAAATGTAAGGCCCCCCACCCGACCAAATTCTAGAGTTTCTTACTTTTTTATGACAAATATCAACAATATTTCTATTCCCTCTTCAAATAGAAATATTATCAAATAGGAATATTATCGCTGGTTTTTTTCTTTTTATTTTTATAAAATTAAAAAAAAAAAGAACAAAGCTCCTTATTGGATTTGAACCGATGACTTACGCCTTACCATGGCATTACTCTACCACTAAGTTAAAAGGGTCCATTTGATATTTGATTCAATTCCTGAATGAGTTACTATACAGATAAGATAGATCCATAAAAATAGATTAGAAATCCATGAGTTACTATTCTCTTTATCTTTAATAGAATATATCATTTCTTGCTACGGAGCTCGAAAAGGGGTTGTCGATACTACTGTACGAACATCAGATGTTGAATCCATTTTTTCATTCTATCTAAAATCTTCTTCAAGTATCAATTATTCTTTAGGAGTTAAACTTCCATTTGTCCATATTTCGAGAAAAAGTATCTCTTTCTTTTCGTTCCCATTTCCATAAGAATGAATGCTATGATAGGCGCCCTCGATTCCCTTATGTATGTAGGGCGAGACGCGTCCGGCCGATGGAAAGATAATATGTACAAAATCTTACCAAGGAATGCGCATTAACACATTCTATCCCACCAACCACCCCCCCCCCCTCCTCTCTCTCTCTCTCTCTCTCTCTCAAACTTAAAAACTAATTACTTAAACACCTCAGCTTGCTAATTATAAGATTTATCAATACTTTTAATACTATCTAAGTTGTTTAAATGATATTTTTGTAATGTTAAAATAAAAGTACGTAAACACCTAAACTAGCTTAAAAGTGTTTATAAGTTATATATTTTAGTAATTTGATAAATTAAAATGGTCAAAATATAAATTAAGGGGTAAAATGGTAAAGCGTGCTAAGTTCTAGGGATGGCAGATGTATTAAGCTCAAAACATTGATGATAAATATAAAATAGTTATTTTATGGATTGTTACATGCTTACAGAGACATACTCATCTTAATGATTATAAGATTTATATGTGTGAATGTAGAAACTTTTAAAAATAAGAATGAGATCATATTATATGACTTGAAGTATTACTGTGAAATGGTAAAATAAGTGTAAAGTCAACTAAAAATTAACTTAATTTTATTCTCAGTTATGTTATATTTCTTCCCTATTGAACAATATTGATTTTTTTACTATATGTTGTATGTAGGAAATTATGGGGGTCTTTAACCGAAATTGTATGATCAGTTACTCTAACTACAGGAATATCTTTCCTATATGGGCCCTTGGAGAATATCTCAAGCATATTTTTTCGTCACCCTCAAATCATCATACTACACAAAATGGAAAAGAATGATTAAAATAGTTTGTGTGAATGCTTGTGTAAATAAAATTGATAATGTATACATATCAAAACTAAATAATAATGTTGTATATAAATGCAATATAATGTGTTATGAATTTGAGACAATTTATTTTGAGCACATAAATTTTACACTTTTAGAAGTACTAAATGACATTTAACAATTATAAGCCCTTTAAAGGTTTGAAAACTTCGAAACATATGAATTATTGCACAAATGGAAGAAAAAAGTCTAAAGGCCAATTAGGCCTATGCCTATTTTAAAAGACCTTATATTGCCATAAGCACAATATTATATGCTAGAGTGTTGTTTTATATACACAATTACTAGGGTTTATATTTAGTGTTATAGAGTACACTTTCTGAGAAGATTGTTGAAACACTCAGATAAATTACAATTTGACTTAAAGGTTATAATTTCAATCCAAATCTCTCTTCTATAAATGCCAATCTTTAAGGGTGAAGTGTTCGACAACGGTCCACAATCACACGAGTTATGCAAGTAGTATAGAAGATATCGTTTCCATAGAGATCGAAAGACTATGTATTAAAGCTATTGTTAATGTTTTTTTTTATTTAGACAATTGAAATAGAGGTTAATTAATTAACAACTAAATTAGGCAATGAACTAAGATACACTTAATTAAATGTGCAAGATCAAATGGAATTTATACTATATAAACAAAGAGTTGGGATTTTATTTCCTCAATTTGACTTCACACACTAGTCAATTCCAATTTAATAATTAAAGGAGATGTCATACATGATGCATGCCACTGCAAGACTTAGTATATCTCTCTCAAGCATTCACTAAATCAATTGATAGATAATGCATTAACGACATAAAAGAGGGCTCTCACCTCACCAATCATTCAATACATTAACTATCAATTTCAAGCATAAGGCATTCAAGTAATATTGGTCGTTCTAATATTTTTCAACTACTAGAGCAATTAATAGATAAAGTCTTAAGTCTACAGTACAATTAATTGCTTAATATAAGCATGCCATTCATAATAATAGATCGCCAAGCTATTGCAAGTATTAAGTTCAAAGACCAAACCTATGTAATAAATATCTCTTTTCATTAAAAACTAGAATTTTAAGTGTGATACATCAAATTAGGGGTTTAAAAACCCCAACTATATTGAAACTAACCACTCATCTTACAAGCAAATATAAAGCAAAATATAAAGAATCTTATGCTTATCCTTAATCATAATTCAAATATAGAAGAATAGGTGCAAGAATATAATAAAGGAACCATTTTTAAGTGGACTCTTTTCCTAAATCTTGAAGCCCAATGATGTTTCTCCATTCATGCCTTGATTACTTGAATAAATGATGTCTTCTAGATAAGATTTTGAAAAAGGAAGCAATGTAATTAGGGTGGTTCAATGTGAAAATGTGATGAAAGATGGTGATGATTAATTATGGAGTGATGATTTTTCTCTCTTTTTAATGGTGGTTAGGTAGGGCATAATTTTCTAAAATGATCTCCCCCATTCTTTATCTAGAAAAAGATGTTCTTATACCTCCTTTATATTCTTTGGAATTTAAACTAAAATCAATGAATATTCTATCCAAGAGTCCTTGTATAAGACAAAAGTTAGTGTGCTGTAGAGTACCAAGTGCATGACTATGTTGGGGATAAGCCCAATTGTGTTGGGCTTTAAATTGACTTGGAAAAGAAGACACATGGCTTTGTCAAAGAAGTGCACAATCATGCTTTGGTTCTTGATTTTCTCCTCCTGTTGATGCAAGACTATGTTGAAGAAGTGCATAGCCCTTCCCTATTTTGGCTTTGAAAGACCATTTTCCTTAAGCTCCCTTTTACCCTCGTATGTTGCTTTGGCTCCCTTTAATGTTAACACACCATCCAATTTGTCATTTCACGATGGTCATATAAAAACACAAAGAAAGAATTATGAGAAAAAGCATAAAAACATTTAGATGTGCTAAAAAAGGCTAAGGAAAGATCATGTATCTATTTTTTTAGGAAAATATTTTTTCATTGGATAATTACTAGAAAATGATTATCTCTCTCAATTAAACCTATAAAACCTTAAAGGAATAGTGCTTAAAATGTATGCATTTTGCGCACTTATTAATTCTTCCACAGTTAGCTATTGCTTTTCCTCAAGCAGTTAGAAATTAATTACTTAAGACTCATAAGCACGCACATAACATTCCTAGAATGTAACATTAACACATACGAAAGATTATTCAAATTATGAATAACTTAACCTTGATTCAATACCTCACAAACTTCTCGAATATAAAACATTAACAACTTAGGAACAAGGTGAGTCAATATCAAAGAAACTTCATTAAAGAAAGAGATACAGACCAAAAAGTAAAATCATGGGGATATGTCAGTTGCATTTAACCATGATACGCAACTAGCCTTTTAATCCACAAGAACCACTTTAGAACTTATTTATTTCTTTTTTGGAGATTAAATTTATTTATATTTGGGAATACGGTCTATGATTTCAAATTAGGTCAATTGCCTTTTTACTTGAATGCCCACACTTATAATGTCGAACCCCTTTTACTCGATCAGTGTCCCAAATTAGGTGCTTTAAGCATATTCATATTCTCCATTATTTTTTACTATAAATTAGCATGGGTGACAAACCCCAGCTTCCGAGCCCATTCCTTCATAGATTTACTCACTATTCTTTCTAAGATTTTCTTCAATTCTCGATTGCTAACCTCTACTTGTCCACTTATCTAGGGATGATATAGTGTAAACACTTTGTGTTTCACCCCATATTAAGCTAAAAGTGTCTCCATATTTCTATTGCAAAAATGCGTGCCCCCATCACTGATAATGGCTTTAGGCATTCCAAAACAAGATAAGAGTTCCTTCAAAATTTTGCATACCACTCTTACATCATTGACAGAATAAGCTTGAGCTTCTACCAATTTTGACACATAATCCACACAAACTATGATATACTTATTGCCCTTTGATATTGGAAATGGTCCTATGAAATCAATACCCTAAACATAAAATATTTCAACCTCTACGATACCTGATTGAAGCATTTCATCTTTCTTAGAAATATTTCCACTCATTTGACATGAGTTACAACTAAGTACACACTCTTGAGCATTTTAAAAAATTATAGGCCAATAAAATTCAACTTTAAGCACTTTAGCAATTGTCCTCTGAGGTCCAAAATGTCCTCTACTTCTCATCTGATGGCAATGTTAAAGGACATGTTGAATTTCTTCATTTGTAATGCACCTTCTGACCATCCCATCATTATATAGCTTTCACAACAAAGGATCTTTCCATATGAGCCATTTGGGCTCATGAATTAACTTCTTCCTTTGTTAATAAGTAAAGTCTACTAGTAGTTTTCCACAGGAGATGAAATTAGCTATATCTGCAAACCATGGAGCATCCACAAACCCCACGACTAAAAGCATCTCATCTGGAAATAATTCTTTGATGGGCTTTCATTTTTAATGCAACTCTTATATGCCTCCAATCTTGGCAGATGATTTACCATAATATTTTCTAATCCCTTACTATCTTTGATCTCTATGTTGAATTCTTCCAACAACAGTACCCAGCTTATGAGTCTAGGTTTAGAATCCTTCTTATTTAACAAGTATTTCAATGTTGAGTGATCAGTATATACGACCACTTTCAAAGTAAGGAGATATGATTGAAACTTATCAAATGCAAAGATGACTGCTAACATCTCTTTTTCTGTAGTGGCATAGTTCAATTGTGTCTCCCACTATAGGTGCATATACTAGTGCCTCCTTTAACTTGTCAAAAACCAACTCACAATCATTAATAAAAATTAAAGTTGGATCTTTTTCAAGTAATCTACAAAGAGGTTTAATTTTTTTAAAAAAATCCTTTATAAACCGACTGTTGAAGCCAGTATTTCCTAAAAACTCCAAACACCCTTAACATTTGTTGGGTATTACAACTTCTCAATGGTCTCCACCTTTGCTCTATCCACTTCAATGCCTTGAGATGAAATCTTGTGGCCTTGAACAATGCCTTCATTTACCATGAAGTGACATTTCTCTCAATTTAACACCAAATTTGTTTCTTCATAACAAGTTAAGATTCTCTCCAAAATTACCCAAATTGCCCTCAAAAGAGTTTCCATATACAGAAAAATCATCTATGAACACTTCCATAATCTCTTATACTAAATCTGCAAAAATTGCCATTATACACTTTAAAATATCGCAGGTGCATTGCACAATCCGAATGGCATTCTTTTATAAGCAAATATGCCATAAGGACATATAAAGGTATTATTTTCTTGATCTTCTAAAGCTATAGCTATCTGATTATACCCTGAATACTTATCCAAAAACTAGTAAAAAGCGTGCCTTGCAATGCATTCTAGCATTTAAGCAACAAATGGCAAGGGAACGTGATCTTTTCTTGTGGCTGCATTTAGCTTTTTGTAGTCAATACATACTCTCTAGTCGTTAACCACTCTAATGGGAATCAAATCTCCTACTTTATTCTCTATAATGGCTATGCCTCCTTTCTTTGGCACACATTGAATAGGACTAACCCAAGAACCGTCTGATATTAGATAAATGATCTCAACATCCAACTACTTGCTCCTTTGTCTTTCAATGGTTGGTTTGTGTCCTTCCTCCATCAAAATTTTGTGCATAGAATATGAAGGGCTTATACCTCTGATATATGAAATCTGCCACCCAATTGCTTTGATCATTCTTTTTATCATTTTCACCAACAAATCCTCTTGCTCCTGGCTTAAATTAGAGGATATAATCACAGGTAAAGTTTAGTTCTCTCCTAGAAGGGTGTATCTTAAATATTGAGGTAAAGGCTTTAAGTCTAAATTTGGTGGTTTGGGTTCAGTGGTTGATAATTGACAATGGGTACAAGAAATTTGGGGTTTGATATTTACTTCCTTTTGAAAAGTTTGTACTTGTAAACACTTCTCAGTATTTTCTATTTTCACAGATTTTGCCAACCTCCAACGTTGGACTTCATTAACATAATCATCAATAACATCTACTCTCATACATAAATCATTAGCAGAGAGATATTTTATACATTGATAAACATCAAATTTATAGCTTTTTTCTCCTATCCTCAATGTGAAAGTCCCATCATAAATATCAATAATAGCTTTTGTAGTATAAAGAAAAGGCATACCAAGAATTAGAGGTACATCTTCATCCTCATCAAAATCAAGTACCACAAAATCTACTAGAAAGATGAATTTTTTTTTTTTGCTCTGACTAGCACATCTTTGACTATGCTTTCCGGTTCCTTCACTTATGTGTTGAATTATTAAAATTCACAATATTTTATATAAAAAAATATAAAAAAAATTATTTTAAAATACACATATTCTATTCTATGTAAAACACTTTAAATCTATTACATTTAAAACATTTTTCTTCCTTTTCATAGAAATTATGTCTTTTGTTCTAACTAAAACATCCCTATTTTTCAAATATTTTTATTTTTTTTATTTTATTTATTAAATTATTATTATTATTACTATACATATTAAAAATATATATGTACTCTTAATAAAAAAAATAAAAAAATAAAACTATTACAATAACTTTTTAAGTTATTATTTTTATATATGATTAATTTGTAGTTTTTATTTATTAAAATTATTTAATTAATTATTTTAAAAGATTATATTATTTTCATTCTGCGCAAAGTGCAGATTCACGACTAGATATAATTTAGTTGACTAATTTTTTATTTAAATTATCAAAAGACAAATAAATATGGTCAAATTCCAATTATAATTTATTTGACTATTTTTATTATTTTTTATTTAAATTATAAAAAGACAAATGAATATGTTCAATATTCCAATTATAATTTCTTTGACTAATTTTTATTTTTTATTTAAATTATGAAAAAAGACAAATAAATATAGTGAAAAGGGCCCAGGAGGGGGAGTAAATAGGGCTAATAAAAAATTAAAGGAAATTAAAGATTAATTAAGAGTTAGAAGAAGGTTTACGAGCAAAGTAAAAAGACAGATCAAGAACTCAAGAATTTAAGGAGATTGATTCACAAATTGAATCTACGTATCCACCTAACATATCCTCAAGTTAGGATTTTTAACGCCCACACCGATCTTATTAATCAAGATTGAGTTTACAAGAGTTTTTTAGGCTCAACTCTAACCTTTACAACACAATGAGCTTTTCTAGGATAAGCTCTAACCAAACAATCAATCACTTAAACCTAATTCACTAGCATTAACTCCTCACTTCCCTTTTTCAACCTAAGAAAGAAGATGAAGAAGAGATCTAAAACTAATGCATAGCCTATACTCAAGTTTACAAAGAGAATTTTGAGAGAATGAGTAGCTCAATGAGATGTTCAAAGCATTTAATACTCAACCAACTTGAAAAACTTGTTAAATGAAGGTCCAAAGCTGATATATGTTGAATAAGGATGAAAAATGGTTGTTGGAGATCATTAATGTCTTCCTCATGCTCCTCTAGCATTCAATAAATGAATTTCAACCTTTTACAGCCGAGGTGCCGCTCATGCTCGTGAGGGAAGGCTCTAGCTCGAGGCTTGAACTTTATAGCCATTGGAGCTTCAAGTAGCCGTTAGAGAGCAGTCTGTGTGCCGCACACAATCATGACCCACTTGTGAGGGTCAGCCGTGAGGGGCACAGACTTGCTCGCTTGATTTGTTGCAAGCTCATCATTTAACTCGTGAGCACCCTCATGATCTAGAGGGCTGCTCATGAGGGGCAATCCTATTCTTTTTTAAAACTTGATCCTTGGACTTTCTTTTTGCACCCAATTGAGCTAGGGACTTGTATAACTTTTTATGAAGCATGAATTAGCATTTAAAAGCTCTTCATAAGAGTTTTACAAGTCTTCAAGTTGAGAGAGCTGTCTTCAACTTGAAAGATGAAATTCTATTACTAATACACATATAATGTAATCATTAGTACTTCAAATTATTTGTTAAAACCAAAACTAAGAGATTGATCATGCAAATGGTCAACATATAGTCAACAAAAAATCATATAATTCATTATATATACTTTATATATGAACTGAAGACTTTAATAAAAAATCCTATAATTCATACCTTACGCAACTCTCTTAAACTCATTAGCAAAGACTCTTTCAAAAAAAAAAAAAAAAACCTTACATAAACACCATCTTAAGTTTAAGTCATTTTCACTCCACTCTAAGTCTTAAGTTAACTCTTTTTGATAAGATATTGTTTATATTTATTTAATTTAATTATTTTATTCTTTTATCAATTATCATCAATATTCATATAAAAAGGGAAAAGTACAAAAAAATACCATGTGGTTTGAACCCTAATCGACTTCCACCTAGTGGTTTGAACCCTAACAAACTAGTACCTTGTGTTTCATTCCGTTATTAAATAACGGCAAATTAGCTAATACCGTTAAAGAAGCTGATGTGGTAGAGGGTATTATTATCTCTTCACTGTCCATTTTTTCCAATGTGGTGGGGAACAAAAAAGAAAAAAAGAAAGTAAAGCCTAATGGGAGATGAGGGTATTATTCTCTCTTCACATTCTATTTTCACTCTCACCTACTGCTCAAAACGCCATCGTACAATTATTGACAGCCACCTCCACCTCATCTACTTCAATGACTTAAGCCAAGATGACACCAACACCACACCAGCACCGACACTTCAACCACTACCAAAAAATCAAAAGTTATTTTCTCAGTAAAATCTCGTAGAAAATCCGACTAAATTTTGTTTTCTTTTCGAATAGCCTGCATCTACCATCTTTCTATTTTTTTAATCTCTTTCTCCTCATTCTTCATTAAGCGCTGGTTGCTCAAGAATCAAGCTGCGAGAGATGCCATCAAGGGAGCAGACGAGGAGCTGAGGATGTTGTTCTTATTTTCAGCTGCAAGTTAGTGGTCGACCTGAGCTCCAAAGAGGCAGCACATGCCGGTGAGAGAGTGCTTATTAACATCGCCATTGATGTTGGCAATGCAGTGAATGATGAGAAGCCTTTAGTGAAAATCGTTGTTAGCAACAAAGAATGTGCTGCTTAAATCGAGGCAAAAAAATGAAGCAACTCCATGTTGAAGATGTGGTCGACCTCATCTAGTTAAGGTCTTCGCCGCCGTTGACAGCTAGGCATATTGATGAAGCCAGCAAGGAACCAGATCAATTTGTTATTGTAGAAAACTTGTCATGGAACTGGTGCTTAGTGATTGAGCAAGGCGCTTCTCAGATCGTGATTTCTCAATTTTGTTTTAACAGCTTGGGTTGACCTCAAGCCATATCTCATCTTCCTTTCCTTGGAACGGGCAGCTAATTAACGATTTGCTAAAATCCTAAAATCAAAGCAATGCCTTTATATGAGTCATTTGAATAACTATAACAGAGTAATAAAGTAAAGCCAAAAGCTACCTTTTTGCACGCTTTGGATCAGTTAATGCAATATGAGCAAGTTTCTCATTTGCCATAATTTTCTTCAGCTCAGCACCACTAAATTCACCATTTCTAAACTCCAAGCTAAAGGCACTCCCATCAATTGAATTGGTAGGTAATAGCTGTGCCAGGCGATTTCCTGGGGAAGGTGGCAGCTTTGGAGACTCATCACCAAAGTTTAAGATGGTCATGAAGCTATCCATTGAAACACTTCGATAGTGTCTCATTGTTGGAGAAATATCCCCTCCTACAGTCCGTTTCATCCCCTCTTTCTTCTCTGTTGAAGAATTCACTCCTGCCCTTCATAGTACTTATAATTGGATGCCACGAGAAGATTCAGCATTTCCTTCATGAAAAGAAAGTTTCTGAGATTTGCTGCAAAATATATGGAACATCTTGCTTGGGCCTTAGCAGTTGTGATATGTTCTTTCATAAATCATGTGCTGAATTACCCTAGAAGATAAAAAAAAAATTCTCCCATTTGTCTCACCCTCTCATTTTGGCTTCTTTAAATTCGGAGGAGTGAGGACGAGCTACTATGAATGTGCTGATCAAAATAAATCTAAAAAGGTAAGATGTCGTTTGTCTTAAGGATTACTGTGACTTCACATTCTGCTATAACAAATGCAATCTCTAACTGGATGTTGAGTGTGCTTTACTAAAGCAACAAGAAAGCTCTTGAACTGTGAGAAGCAGATTGGAGGCGGTAGTGGTAGAGTGAATCGAGTTGAGTTGGATCATTTCCGGTCAGTACCACCAAAAACTTGGTGTGTTTTTTTTTTCTTTTGTGTCCTTCCCTACCACCTTGGAAAAATGGAGTATGAAGAGACAATAATACCCTTTGCCACGTCAACATCTATAACGGTGTTAGTTGATTTGCCGTGATTTGCTAACGGAATGAAACTTAGGGTACTAGTTTGTTAGGGTTAAAACCACAGGGCGGAAGTTGATTAGGGTTGAAACCATAGGGTATTTTTTTGTACTTTCCCCTATAAAAAATAAAGTAACAATTCTTAATATTTATACATGGTTAAAATTGAATTTGCGACAATCCATTAATTTTTTATTTTAGTGTAGCTGGTGTTAATTAACAATTACCTTTTAAAAATAACAATTAATAAACTAAAGTAAAAACCTATTATTATTATTAATGTAATACATAAACCACTACCGGCTTTAGGCATATGCCTTATGGCCCCCCCTCCCCACCCCACACCCAACCAACACCCCCCCCCCCCCCCCCTTCATA
>CATIWK010502111.1:0-16741 GCA_949634005.1 Mallotus japonicus
ACAAGTTGAGAGTTTAAATCCACTATCAATCTACTTCAATGGTGTAGATTAAACTTTTATAAGCTTAAATAAGCTACCCAAGTGTTTTCCTAAAGGCTTACACTCAAACCCACTTGCTAAGAACAATCCTCTTAGCTTATAAGTATTTAAAACCCTAACCCAACTCACTCAATCTCTCTATTGAGCTATTGAATAAAGGAAATAAACACTCACCAACCCTTGCTCAAGAACACTCTTGAGATAGATAGCAATAACAAGAATTAAAGATGAAAGCTTTGGTTGTTGAAGATTGGAATAAAGATTAATTGCTCAAGATTTGCTCTAAATGTGTTAGCTCAACTTCAATGAATCTCTCTAGCTAATTTCTGAGTTGTATTTATCTCTTCATAGAGGAAAAGAGCTGTTGGAGGTGCATTTAATGCAAATAGAGCCGTTTCAACCACTAAGAAAAAAGTCATCAGGTTATTTGTCATGACTCATGACAAATCGTCATTGGTCATGACAGTCGAAGAGCTAAGAAAAAGTTTGAATTTGCTCGTTTTCATGATCAGGAAGCTGGTGGTGACACTGGTCATGAAACTTTCTGCCTCTTTTGAACTTGGCCGTCATTGCTGATGACAAATCCGTCATCACTCATGACAAGTGTGTCATGACCATTTTTGCTTATGGCTCTGATGGTGACACTGGTCATGAAACTTTCGGTTTCTCTTGAATTTTTGCAACTTTGATCTCTTTATTTTTGCTCTAAAAAATTTTCTAATGGTTGATAATTGTTTGTTATCTCTTGTAATGAATATTTCCATCTTCTTTGATCAAATTTGACTTTTAGATTATGACGAAAAATTTGATCTTCGATTTCAGTCCAGTCATTGCTCATGATGAGTCTGTCACCACTCATGACAAGTGTGCGGACTTGATAAAAACTAAAAAGCTGAATTTTTATTCCTTGACTAGGCATATTTGATTAACCTGAATATAAACACTAAGCCACATGGATTAAATATAATTTTTATTTAATTAATTGTAACCATAAAAAATGGTTGTTTTACCCCTCAAAGTTCAACAAGAACAATGTCTGCACCAGTTCCTTTTGTACTTATAGATTCATCTATGTAAAACTTTCATTCTCATTTGTTTGCTACCTGCTGCTCCATAGCTTCTTTCTGCAGGTCTGACATTTCTGCTATAAAGTCTACCAATGCTTGAGCCTTTAATACTTTCCTTGGCTTATATCTGATGTCAAATTCTCCCAATATGAATGCCTATTCTGCAGGTCTTCCAGAGGTTTTCAACTTTTGCAAGACCTTCCGCAGTGGTAGGTCAGTTTTGACAATAATTGTATGTGCTTGAAAATAGGTTTGGAGTCTTACTGTAGATATAACCACTGCATATGTAATTTTTTCAATGGTTGGGTACTGTTGTTCAGTACCTCTCAATACTTTGGACACATAATAAATGGGCATTTGTTCACTATCCTCCTCCCTGACCAACACCTAAACAATAATATTATTAGTGGTAGATAAGTATAAATACAATACTTTACCTTTGTTAGGTATTTTTAACAAATGAGGGGAGCTGAGGAAATTCTTCAGGTCTACAAAAGCTTAATGACATTTGTTTTTCCGCCTGAAGTCCTTCAGGTCTTTCAACATTTGGAAAAAGGGCATGCACCTTTTGGCTAACAACTAATGAACCTTCCCAAGGTTGTAACTCTTCTAGTCAACTTTTGGACCACATTGAAATTCGGTGATAACCTGCAGACGCATCGACAAAGCTGTAGGTTTCATGACCTTCTGTAGGGATTGGTAACTCCACCATTTCATCCAAAGGCTCTGTATTGACTTTCTTTGGGATACTCAAAGTTTCTATCATCAATGATTGAGATGCGTCCTTTAATGTGTAAAGATATGCTTCCTTAGCTGCTTTTGGATTTCCTCATACCATAGCTGCACCAGTTTCTATAGGTATATCTTATTCAAATTTTTGATAGAAATATAAGCTTCTATATCGTATAGTATTGGTATTCTAACTCAATAAGCAGATTATAAACCTGATGAAGTTTGTAAGGGCTAATCCCAAAGATACACATACCTCAAACATTAATATGTTAATCATATCAACCAACAACCTTTTAAAATAATATTTTCAACCATACTTTCAACTATTAAATAGTCAATTAGAAGATATTACCTTGTTTTATCACTTGAAGTAAATGTGACCGGTTTTAGAGGTTGTACCTTATTTACTCCAATTGGGTGTACTTTACTGCCCTACCTTTTAATATTTTGTTGTGATATCCTGCAGCATTGTGCTTCCAGCTATAATATTAATAACTCTTGCAGGTTCTTTTATGGCCCCTTTTAGTCATCTTTTTCCACACCTTTTTTGGCTTCCGCACGTCCTTTAGCTGCAGCTTCGTCAGTTGTCACTCATCTGTCGCCTGTGGCCCTTGAGCGAATAAACCTGCCCAAGGATCCCTTCTATACTAGCCATTCTATCCCCTCTCTCAAATGTTTGCAGTCTTCGGCATCATGGCCTACATCTCTATTAAATCTGTAGTACTTCTCCTGATCTTGCTTTCCTGCGGAATGGTGGCTCATTTGCTTTGGCCAACAGACGTTATCTCCGGATTTTTTTTTTTTTGCATTGCTAAGTTCTTCCCATGATGAGTCTTCACCATATTTTGGAATGGTATAATATTTCAGAATAGGCTTTTTTCCTTTTTATACTTGACGAATATAATATTTGAACTGGAGATTCTTTCACCTCCGGTGGTGTACTTGTTATCACAGCCATAGCTTGTTCCACTCTGTTCATAAGAGTAAAAATATTTTTCTGAATGAAAATTAATTCAACATGTCTTACCGAATTAGGTGTACCCCAAGTAGGATCTCCATTGTTAGCGGCTTGTGAGTTATCTAGATCTTGATTTGAAGATACAATGAGTGATGGATCTGGAATGGATAGTTGTGTATCTTCATTATTAGGGGAATGCTCCATCATGATATAGAAACTTCAAGGAAACGATGAGAATTAAGCGTCCACGCTCACCGCACCAATTGATAACAAGTGTCTCCTTAGGCTCCTATTTTAGTGGGGATATTGTGTGATGATTGGATGATCTATAAAACAAGAAAAGTCAGGTGGGATCTTAAATGATCCCATTCTGATGCTTAAATTAGAAAGATATTTGATATAAAAGGGAATTCAAATGATTGGGTTAGCTTAGTTACCTCATTGGATTAGGACTCTATATATAAGCTAAGTGGTTACTAGTCCTGGAGTGATTTTAGGCCATGTTGAGAAGTGGTTCCGTGTATTAAGGAACCTACACCACTTCTGAATGTATGGAGATCGTGCCTGATGTATATGCGAAGTGGATGGTTTACGTGTTCCGCAGGTTTCAGGTCGCAGGTCCTTTCGCTTGTGGAAGGTTTCAGGCATCAAGCAGGTCTGAGCTATGCTGACTCAGTATTTGACTTTGACTTTGACCCTTATTTATAAGAGTTGAATTTTTCTTTATGCTATCATTTATGATTTATGAACTATTAAGTACGAGCTTAGATAAAGACTTAGTGTCATTTGGTTTATACTTCAGAATCGGATGGAAATGGGAATGAAGGAGAATCGGAAATAAAATAAAATTTTTAATAAAGTGTTTGGTTTACAAAGAAATCAGAATTAGAATTAATATTATTTATATTAATCAATGAATAAAATACAACTAAATTTAGTCCGATAATTTTAATAATTTTTTTTATTTTATCACTTTCTTACGTGATTAGTGAAAAATAAGAAACACCAAATTCATTTATGTATTATTATTTTTAAGTCTTGATTTAATGGGTAGCCATATCATACTATCATATTGATTTTTGCTAACCCTTCCAAATTTCAATTCCTTATTGAGATTGAGATTTTATTTCATTGGATCAAATTCAATTAGATGGGTTTTACAATCTAACATGTCCGAACGAGATTTGAAGTTTTTAGTCGAGCTACCCGAATTCATATAAACGGTATCATAATTAGCTATTAATGAATTTTTTAATCCAATGGCGGATCCTTGTTTAGGTGTTTAATCAAATCACTAAGCTACAAAGCACTAATTGAACCATATCCTTACATTAGAAATGTATAACAGCCATCTTTCCTTTAGAATCTAGTAATTCAAATGATGAATAAGATAAGATTTTTAGCTCGTTCTTTCTCTCTTTTACCTCTCAATTATTAAAAAAGTGAAACGTATCACAGCCATCTTCCATTATCTCATACTAGTACTAGCTAGTACAACACAATATGGGCCTCTGAAAAAAAGCAACTGCGACTGAAACTCTGCCACGCACATAACATTTTATATTATATCTTCTGCAAACTTTATTTACTAAGTTTGCAAAAAGAAGGGTAAATCTGTAATTGATTGTATTTTCAGCAGGGAAAGTACACAAACGCTCAGGTGTTTCAGCTAAGTCAGCTGCCGAAGCTCTTCCCATCTCTGAAAAAGTCTGTTTTTGTACTTAAATTTTTTTTTTTGGTACTTAAAATTTTTTTTTTCAAACAAAATTTTATACTAAAAAACAATAAAATAATAATAATTCTCCGATTTTCTCCAAATTCTCCGATTGATTTTCTTATGATATCTCCTGCTCATATCTACTTGCACCTTCGTCTTAGATTCACCTCTGCGGTTGAATTTTGTTTAAATTCTTGTACAATTTTTTGTCTACGTGTCAACTGGTGGACCAGAAAATCAGTGCACGCTCATGATTCTTCCACTAAATAAATCGATCTTTATCTTCTTTTTCAGAGTAACGAAAACTTTTTTTTTAAAAAAGGAAAATAAATAAATCATAAAGAAAAATATTGGTCAACCACACACTGCTTCTGCACTGCCAATGGAATTATGACACATCACTTCTCTGAAATCTGATGGATGCTAACTATGCGTCAGGGGTTAATTGCATTCATGATACCTAAGTTTTTAACTATGTCCCATCAAAGTATTCAACTTTTATTTCTTAATTTAAAATCTCCCAACTTTGCATCTAATTCTACAAAAGAGTTCACACTATTTTTCTCCGCCAGTAATGATGACGTGTTATTGACATATTAACTTGTATAGGAAAAAAAAGTCATTTAAGTTACGCGCCGCTGTATCATGCCAATGTGTCATTATTATTATTTTTTATAAACATTTACTCTCTCTTTTTAGTTAACACAAATCACTTTTTTTTTGTTACAACACAAATCATTTTAGTACTGATTTTTATGAACTCTAACTTCTTCTTCTTCTTCTTCTTCTTCTTCTTTCTATTACAATAATTGATTTTTTCTACTCCATTTTTTTCTTCTTTTTTTCATTACAATAACATCAACATATTATCATCATTATCCGCACACAATACCACCAACATAAAAATTAAAAACAACAAAAGAAGAAGAATGATTATTTACACTCACAGTTTCTAATTTATTAACTCTTTTCTATTATCATCCTAAAAAATCAATTGAGCACACAAAAATCCCTAACTTTTAATTTTAATAACAGTGATCATTCATTCATCGGTTTCTGATAAAATTAACACTTAAATGCTGATGTGTGCAAATAAAGGATGATGATGTGACAAAATTATTTTCAATAATGATTCAAAGACCACTGCGCCCTTATCAAACTTTGTTACGTAAATAAAAAAAACCCCACATCGCATAGCCTCTAATATAATAACAACAAAAAAAAAGAATAATGATAAGAAAAATAAGAAAAAGAAGATGATGATGATATGAAAAACAACAATCGTAACAATGTCCAGATCTAAAATCAAACAATTTATCTTCATCATTATCTAGATTTAGTTGGTACTCGTTCAAAATTATTCTCTCTTTATTTCAATCTTTCATAAGATCCGAGTGATTTTTTTTATATGAAAAATGATAAAGATGATAACTACCATATCTAGTTGATTTTGTTGATTTTTTTTAATGTTGTTACTGTTTTTATTGTTGTAGTTCTTATTGAAGAAGATTTTTTTAAAATGTTATCTTAGTTTATGTTTTTGTTGTTTGAAGTTGTATTTTTATTTTTGCCGATTATTGCTTGAATCCTTTTTTCCATAAACAAAGAATTTTTTATCCCTCTTTTTATACTATAAAAATCTCTTATTTTTTTTCTAAATGTATCAAATATATTCGTGATGAAGAGAGTAACGATGAAAATAGTAGGTTGCAAAGATGAGCGTAGATTATGAAAATATCAATAAAAATGGTAGGTGGTCAAATTGGGTGACACAATAGTTTTAGATTTTTTTTAAATAAATATTTGGTTTAATTATGAGAATGTGAGGATAAATGAAAAAGTTGTAAAAGAAAAAAGAGCAACAAAAAAAATTAATTTAATCTTAAAAAATTAAAAGATGGAAAATAATATGTTGGTGTTTAAAAAAATAAAATCCTGTGACGTGGAGCCCCATGTATCGCACCTTGAACATATAGCATTATTTCTTTCCACGTAAGTCAATATATTAGCGATATGTCATCGATGTTGGCTGAAAAATAGGTCCAAGTACTTTCATGGTATTAAGTTAGAGTCCTTCAATAATACAAACATTTGCATCAATATTAATGAGTTTTGAACCGTTAGATTACTATTAATTTAATTTAGCCATTGATATATTTTATATGTATTGATACATAAAAATAAAAAATAATTATGATTAAATGAAAATAAATCTAATAGTTCAAATTCTATTTTTATAGATACAAACGTTTGTAAAAGTTATTAATAAAAATGGACTAAATGTTAAACAATTCTACAAAATTAAAAAATTAGAATTAAAAATAAATTTTGTAAAATTTTCAGCTAAACCAAACACACTCAATTAAATTTGTAAATAAATATTATATAATTCATTTTAACCAACCACACTCCCACCCATAAATTTTTAAAAATACATTCGCATTGCACGCCAATAATAAACAAACCCATGGACTAAAAAGCTAAAACGAGCAAGTGTTAGACAGGTTACAATCGGCTTAAATGACCCATTTTAACAGGAAACAGCATGTCAAACGACCAGTCGTTTTATGGATCAATTGATGGGTTGCGAAATAAAAAGAAGAAAAGGAACGGCCAATGGAGGACTTTGTCGTTTGATACTCGATGTGATGTTTGTTCATCACTTGCCGTTGCTTCTCAGGCGACAAATATGCAGAGGTATGGGGCAAGGCGGCTCGCTACTCAGACTTCCATGGCTGTCGCCAAATGGACAGTCTTGAACAGAGGTTCTCTTCTCTCTCTCATAGCCTGTGTAGTTTAACGTTACTCTCAGTTGTTAAATTGATCATGAGGGAAATAAAAAAGAAAACTTCATGCCCCAAAGCATCTCTTCTAAGTTTTTGCACTTCTTGAACCATTTCTTAGCTTTAGTTATCATTTACTCATGATAACAGGTAAAATTAAGTGTATTATTTGTCTTCTGCCTGAATGCCCAGAAAGGTTCTATCTGTACCTCTTTTAGAAGCTAATTTCGATGACCTTTTCTTACAGATTATCAATTATTCAGCCATCTCCTTGAAGCTTGCAAATTGTCATTTGATTTAAAAACTGCAATTGAAACTCATGCAAGAATCATTAGATTTGGGTATGGAACTTACCCATCTCTTGCAGCTTCTCTGATTTCAGCTTATGTGAAGTGTGATCGTTTCAATCTTTCCTGTGAAGTTATAAATCAAATTTCTTCTTGGACTGTTAACTTGGTGCCTCTAAATTTGGTTATTGATAATTTAATGAGGCTTGGAGATTATGAGATCGCTAGGAAGGTATTCTATAAAATGCCTGCCCGAGATGTGGTTACGTGGAACTCGATGATTGGAGGCTATGTTAAAAATTCACGCTTTCAAGAGGCGCTGAGATTATTTCAAGCAATGCTTAGCTCAAATGTTGAGCCCGATCAGTTTACATTTGCATCTGTTATTACTGCATGTGCGAGGCTTGGAGCTCTCCATAATGCTCAATGGGTGCATGACTTGATGGTTCAGAGAAGAACTGAACTGAACTTTATTTTGAATTCAGCGTTAATTGATATGTATTCAAAATGTGGTAGAATTCATACTGCAAAGGAAATTTTTGATTGTGTCCAACGCAATGATGTTTCAATTTGGAATTCAATGATTAACGGGCTAGCAGTTCATGGGCTTGCTTCAGATGCAATATCAGTGTTCTTGAAGATGGAGGTGGAGAATGTTCTACCTGATTCTTTAACTTTTCTTGGTATTTTAACAGCATGTAGTCATTGTGGTTTGGTCAAAGAGGGCCGCAGGTACTTTGATTTAATGAGAAGGCATTACTCAATTCAGCCGCAACTTGAGCACTATGGAGCAATGGTTGATCTCTTAGGTCGAGCTGGGCTCTTAGAAGAGGCTGACGCCATGATCAGAGGAATGCCAATGGAGCCAGACGTTGTTATATGGAGGGCACTTCTTAGTGCGTGTAGAACATACAAAAAGCGAGAGCTAGGTGAAGCTGCCATTGCAAATATATCACAACTTAAGAGTGGGGATTATGTCTTGCTGTCAAATATCTACTGCTCTCAAGAGAGGTGGGATAGTGCACAAGGAGTGAGAGATATGATGAAAAAGAAGGGAGTTCGTAAAATTCGGGGAAAGAGTTGGTTTGAGTGGGAAGGTGTAGTTCACCAATTTAAGGCAGGGGATAGATCTCATCCTGAAACAGAATCAATATACAAATTATTGAAAGGGTTGATCCAAAGGACAAAGCTGGAGGGATTTTTGCCCACAACAGAGTTGGTTACAGTGGATGTATCTGAAGAGGAGAAGGAAGGAAGCTTGTATCATCACAGTGAAAAGTTGGCACTAGCCTATGGGATCCTTAAAACTAGCCCCGGAACAGAAATTAGGATTTCAAAGAATCTTCGAATCTGCTACGACTGTCACAACTGGATAAAAATGGTATCAGGGCTGCTAAATAGAGTGATTGTTGTAAGGGATCGGATACGTTTTCACCAATTTGAAGGTGGCTCCTGTTCTTGTGGAGACTATTGGTAAATGTTTTCCTTTATGGTAGGTGGGTATTATAGGAATATAACTAAGGAAATCCATAAGCCGGGTTGGCAGAATGTCTCCTGTAAATGTAATCCGATGCAATGCGTGCACTAAGTCAAAACATCACAAGAAGATGACGGATCTGATTGGCCAAAAAGATGATATTTGTTCACAAATCACTTGGATTACTTATTAGCAAATTTGATGGAGGATGCGTGTTGAAATGGTAATACTACCAAAATTGAACTGTGCTCCACATGAAAAAGAAATTAGCAGCACACAAGGTGAGTCTTTCTCCATTTCTAATATTGTTGAGAAGGCGGCAGATAATGTGTGTGTTAACTTTCATGTCAACCAAGATCGCAAGTTCCCCAGTGTAACCTTGTTTTTATGAGCTTGTCATTAGCAGATGATTGATTTATCACACACTATGGGCCTATTAAGAAAAAAGTAACTTAACTCGTTTCAATGCTGTAATATTGTTGTAGGAGAAGACGGAACCACTCTGGAGAGTTCAAAGATTAACGGAGGATATCATCTTCCTTCTTAGCGAATTTAAGCCTTGGTTTGCAATTCATGTTTATCAGTGCAATCGGCCATAAGGATTCGCATGCAGTCAAATTTGCTTGCCATGTCAGGACCTGGGCCCTGTATTTGCATGCGCTGAGCATCACTTTCACTGAGAATGCTTTATCCTAACGTTGGTTGCCCCAGGCCTTCAGCAATGAGTGGCAACTCCTGTGGCTACCATATTGCGGGAAATCATATCTGTCAGTTCCTCCTACCAAAGGCCGCGTTCTTGTTTAGAGGATGCTGTGTATAATTAGAGATATTGTCATGAATTGTTACGTCTATATGGGATCTGATTTGGCTGCTTAATTAAGCTTGTAGTCCTGGCGTCTAAACTCTATATTGCAATCGAAGTTCAACGCAAAATAAACATTATCATATGTATCTGAAGTTTAGCTTAATCACACAAATATATATATATATATATATATATATTGTAGCTACTCCGCATTGCCCATTTTTAATGGATAGTTTGTTGATCAGCTCTGCAGGATTGGAACTAATGGAAGCTGCCCTCCAAAAATATCAGGAATTTGGCTCTCATCAATATCTTCTAAGAGAGTAGATTTTAGCTTATTGTTCTCCACAAATACTATCTGCAAGGAATGCAGAAACATAATCTATCAGCAACAATCAAACTGAACTATTCATATGCATGAATTAGAAGACAAAAGATGAAACTTAAAAATAAGAACCAAAAAGCACTACCTTTTCCTTGGTCTTGCTATCTATAAAAGGGCAAACCATCTTCCACGCCGCCATAAAAATGTATGGTACGTGCACGATGAGCAGCTTCCCTAGTCTTTCTGGGTAGTAGTCCTATAAGTGCCAATACCAACGACCCAAAAACAATTATCAAAAGTCTTCGTGAGTGATAGACATTATAAATGCAACAATATAAAGATCATAAAAAGTCATAATACATCCGCAGACACCTAAACTATCATAAATTTATCACTTTGACACCTGAACTTTGATTTTTGCTTAACACCTGAACTTGCTTATTACCTCACATATAAACACCTGAACTATAACAAATTTATCACTTTGACATTTGAACTTTGATTTTTGTCAATTTAACACCTGAACTTGTTTATCACCTCACATATAAAACACCTCTTTGTACATGTGGCAAGACGTGTGTGATGAATTCTTATTGAGCGCGTCATAGACAAAAAAATGCCAACATGGGAAAATAAATTTTTAATTAATTAATTTTTTTAATTGAAGTAGTATATGACATAAAATGTTCTTTTAGCCTATTCATTTTGTTTATTCCGATACGTCTTCTTCACCTTGCAAAGTCTTCTTTATCCTTGCCTTCTTCCTTGTCTTCTTGCATATGAAGGATCGAGACACTCTTGAGGGTAGATTTTGTAGATTCGATGAGCTAATGCTTCGGCGAAATACGTTACAACTTTTCGCATAGAACCCGCTTGAGATTAACATGACCCTCCAAGGGGACAAAAGTGCAAGCATAGAGCTGAGTGATGAAAAATTCAAGCTAGTTAGGTTGATTTCATATTTTGAGTCTTAGTAGCATACTTCGGTATTTTGGTCATAACTTTTGCTACAAAAGTCAAATTTAGGTGATTCAAGATGATATGGAAAGCTAAAACAAATAGCTACAACTTTCATGCGGACCATTTTTGTTGATTCGATCATCTTCATTTTGACACAGTTGTGCTTAATTCGAGTCTGTCCAATGTTGTCCTCATGAAACCAGACACAACGTGTCACCTTTTGACACAGCTGTGCCCGATTGCAATATTTTTAAGTATCAAAGTGACACAGCAGTGTCATTTTTCTGACACAGCCGTGTCAGACGTTAGGCCAAAATTTCTTAATTTTCTAGGTTTCTAGGTGTCAAAGTGATAAATTTGTGATGGTTCAGGTGTCAAAGTGACAAATTTGTGATAGTTCAGGTGTCAAAATCAAAGTTCAAGTGTCAAAGTGACAAATTTGTGATAGTTCAAGTATTTATATGTGAGGTGATAAGCAAGTTTAAGTGTTAAATTGGCAAAAATCAAAATTCAGGTGTCAAAGTGATAAATTTGTGATAGTTCAGGTGTTTGCGGATGTATTATGCCTCGTAAAAATGTATGTTGTGCATATAATAGAACAGCCGCATATGCATATTATGCACATAAACCTGCATAATGGATATGGCTGCAAGGTATCCTCGAACATCGCAATTTGCATAGCCCCAATTTTGAAGATCTCCAATGACAATAAATTTCTCCTGTCCTGGTGGGATCCTGAAGCATCAAAACCGCAGTTTATGATATATATATTATTATTAGTACATGGTATAATAACATCCTTAACAATATAATGATTCTACCTTGCGCATAATTTATCGAGGGCACCAACTACGTAACCTGTAAATACATATGCAACAGTCACAACCTGTCAAAAGCTGAAACAAAGGTCTTTTTATCTCCTAACAAGTAAAAATCCATATTTTCGCTGTAGTTAGCAACTTATCAACGCTTACTTCGAATGGGCATAATTTTTTTTAAATGTCAATTTGTTTTCAAGACAGCAGATTGCATCAGAGATTAGATGGTATGTATATAAATATGCATAAAGACAGTGAAGAAGTAGTAGGTGAGTTCACACGTTTGAATTCATCTAAATGTTTGTTTTGAAAATGTCTAGCTCCAAAAAGAACTGCAATAGGACGTCCTTTCTTATCTGATCCTTGCGCAAACATCTTATTTTGTGCAATTTCATTAGCAACATCTGATGGAGAAATGAAACCATTTGGAACGAATTCCTTTCTCCATTTCAGGTAATTGAGGAACATCACAGAAGCTCTTTTGACATCTAAATCGCGAGCACGCAGAAATCTTCTAAGTGTCAGATCATCTACTTCCTGCATGCATTGCACACCAAAACTTTCAATCCCATGTTCCAAGATTACTGTTAATGAACACTTCCAATCTTTTGCCAAGAAATTAAGTAATGATTTGTCATGTAGCGTGCAAGTTGCAGCCATTTTATTGTTTTGGGGTCTCATACACATACTGTCCTTTAATTTTCATTGATAAATTTTGTTATGATGAATCATGTGATATCATATATTATTCCTGAAACAGCTCAGGAAAGTATAAACTATGAAGAAACCTACTATATCCAGTCAGATCTGAATTAAAAAAATCACAAAGTCAATGCAAATGGTAAGGTCTTGCTTAAATTCATGAACTAATTAAACAATTATGAACTGTGCCACTTCAAAGAAATTCTTGAGAAAAAAAGGCAGATTAAAATATTGTATAACAATAACAATCTTCTTGATTTGACTCCTTTGATTTTGGTGATTAGTTTTATAGCAAATGGTTCATAAGTTCAAAGCAGCTATTACACCCAACAAGAAGACCAGTAGTAGTTCATCAAGAAAAGCAGAAACAAAGAATCAGAAAAGATACAAAACGAGATGGAGAAAAAGCACCTTGGAAGATGGATCCTGTGCTTCAACAGAGGCTCTCAACAGACCAACTTTGCTCTGCTCAGTTGCATTGCTCTTGTTCTGTTTGCAGACCTTTTCTTCAGCTGTTTCTGCATTAGTCTTCATCATTTGATCACAGTTCATCATGCCTTGATCTCTCTGTGTATGCATTTATATGCTTCCAACTAGTAGTAGAAACAAAGATGTTGACACCAAAAGAGAAAATATATATATATATATATATGAATCCGTAGATGAAACGAAAGCAACAATTTTTATTGGTTGCACAATAAATGAATGGGGCCGGTAACATTGCAATTCCATGAACAATGGAGTGTTTATTTCAACATAGACTATCTAGCCAACAGATCACAAGTCAATTCTGTTAGACATTAGGTATGGCTTTACTTTCTACTATAATGGTGAAAGGAAGTTGAATAACATCTTCTTAAATGTTCAACTACACATGCTGAAGGAGTTTGCCCCTCCTGCTTCCTTCAATTTGAAGCAATCGAAATTTTTATGGCTATTGAATACCGAATACATTAAATATAAAAATAAATTATAAACTATTTTATTATACAACTTGTAACTACTATAATTAATAGGAAAATTAAATGCTTTAAATATAAATATAAATGAATTGCTTAAAAAGAAATAATTTTTTTTTTAAATTAAATAAAAAATAATTTATAATTAATAACGATAAAATTTAAACATCGTATTTTATAATGTTAAAAATATATATAGGGAGCTAAGCCATAAGTCATTTTGCTACATGTATTTATGGTGTAATCCCTTGAAAAATATCATATCTAATTTAATAAAATTAATGTGAAGTAGGAGCTGATGGTATTTTTCAGCCACATTAATATTGCATGCAATTAATGCTAGTCTTTTTTTTTTTTTTAACATAAATTAATGCTAGTCTTTAATTTTAACCGATCAATCCCTTTCTTTTTAAAGTTAACAATTGATTTTTTTTTTTCAACCACAAATTTGAAATTTGGCCTGGCCATGAGACTCCCTCACACTGGCACACTTACATTCAAGGGCATTTAATTCCTTTAATATCAAATTTGGGTTTCCTCAAGCACCGATCGAATTTCATCAAAATAAATATAATAATTGGTGGATCAGCTAGTTTGAATTATTTTTATTTAAATAATATTTTAAATTTAAATTATATTATATACCATTATGTTAAATTAATTATTAATTTTTTTATTATATCGTAATTATATTCAAAAGAAGTCAAATTAATTAGAATTTAATAAATTTTAAATATTAATATTTTAAACTAAAATATAAATATAAAAATTTATTAATGATAAAAATATTAATATTAGTAATTAATAGTTCCTAAATTATTTACGTCAAAAAAAAAATAGTTCCTAAATTATTAAGATAGCTGACTCAAAAAAAAAACTTCAGTTTGTAATTTGTTGTCAGCTATGAAGTTGATATCTCCCGATGGGAGCAAAGCCCCACCACGAGGCGACACCCGCCCGACCACAATCGATGATGGGTTATTACCCTACTTGCCAGGATATTAGCTTCATCAATAGTGTAATTCGTACCTCGAAACATTAAAAATTTTGTTGCACATGTCGTATAAGTAGCTCAAGCCTCGAAGATAAAGGGTTTGAATATTCAAATATGGAAGACAGAATTCGAATATCGTCTCTCCTTACTCTCTCTTTTTATTACAGCGAGCCTGGTGGGATGCGGTTCCATAAATAATTGAAAATGACCTTACTAAATGCAATTGAATTGCTATAGTTGAGCATGGGGCATACAATAAATGAAAGCAGCTAGGAACAAAACCTAACAAAAAAAATAATAATGAAATTATGTAAATTAACTTTATGTAATTTTAGAAAATGACCATACTGTTTTATTTATTAGTATTTAGATTATTCTATCTTTTTATCAATAAAAATAATGTATAAAACAATTTATTTTTATTACGTTGTAGTGAATAAGAAATGCAATATTTTATTGTTAAAAACTAAAATTCTAGAGTGAGGGGTTCAAAATGTATTAAATGCAATTTGTTTTAAAATTTAAATCAAAATTAAAAAAAAACCTCTAATATATAGTATCATTTGATTATAAATAAAATAAAGAATTTTTTTGCAATTATTAGAAAAAACTTTTTTTTTTTACAAGTGAAATAGGCTCTTAGCTCATGAGCTAAGGAACAACACCTCTAGATTTTTTTTTTCTCCCTCTAGAATAATATCTGCTAAGTCAGTAGTTGTTGTTTTGGGTTAGGGCTTAGATGTATAACCACACTTGGTGTAAGAACAAGTTTAAACACAAAATTTTGGATTAAGCCTATTGAACCAAAGCCCATCCCAACTCTAACTCAAGGCGCAAATTATATCATGGACCCCTGTCCATATTGCAACATGGACCAGGGGTCCATCACACGTGTGGTGAAACGCAGTTTTTTTATTTAACGCTGCAATGCTTTATTTTTTAATTCTGTCCCTTACATCTTGCTCATCCTCTCTTCTTTTCTTCTCATCTAACAACAAAGGAAAAAAACTCACTACCGTCCCAATTTTCATCACAGATCGTTCTTTACTTGCTTCCTTGTCTCTATTTTTTTTTAGCACTCATGAAGATCTCTGACATGAGAACCTCACCACCCTCCTGGCTTTCAGACAGAAGGTGAAATCTGCAACAAATGGAATCTCTGATGCCACGTTCACACCACGCCTCAAGCTTTCCCTATGGCTGCCAGCTCTCAGGCCTGCAAATATTAGGGCGAACAATTAACCAAGCTCCTGGGTTGAAAATTTAATTTAGCATATGTTCTTTGTCAAGAAGCCTTATGTTTTCGTGTGGCTTCATCATTTCCATGACCCATATCCATCCAATTGCTAGATGATAAATTTTTGTAATCAGCTTATAAATTTTGTGTTAGTTCTTTTCATTAGGCAACGAATTTTATTGGTTAGTTCATATGCATCGTATCTGGTGAAAAAGCATGTTTAAGATGATTGGTATTTTGTTTGTTTCTTTATTTATACAATGTTCTGTTAGGGGGGAGAGTGGGATTGGAGCAGGGGAGTGACATTCTTTGAGTTGGCTTTGATGTTTCACTATTGAAGCAGTTGAGCCAAGTCGAGGCATCACCTTCATCTTTGTCGGTTGTTTAAGATGCTAATGCTTGATACGAAGATAAGGAAAAAAATCAACCCTGAAGTATCAATTGAAAAGATGCTAATGCTCCCTTATTGAGCCTATTGTAACCTGTATTTATTAAAAAATAATTCAAACCATGATTTGAAACTACAGGTGCAGATCAATGAATCTTCAAGTGAAAATCAATGAACATTCAAGTGAAGTTCAATGAATTTTGCTGCAGATTCATTGATCTTCACCTGTATATTCATTGAGGATCAATGAATTTGCAGTTAAAAGTTAATGAACCCACATAATCCTGATAATTGTTTACATCCATCAAAAGAAACAAAAGGTTAGAAGCTAAAGACTCACGATTCCTTACAACCCTTTCATTTCAAAGTGCAACTTATTTAAGTAGAATGTGCCTGTGGAACGTCCTCACCTTTTTAGCTTTCTTAATGGCTTTGTCAGATATGTCTATGCCAACAACGTAACTTTCAGGGCAGGCAATTGCTATCACATCAT
>CATIWK010502119.1:0-15892 GCA_949634005.1 Mallotus japonicus
ATATTAATTTATCGACTACGAACATTTATAGCATATGTACTAAATGAATCTGTAGCTCATATTATCAACTCTTGATAATAGATTCATTTAACATTATGCTAATGGGTGAATATTCAATTAAATAAACATTTTAGATAAAAAGAATATTCTTTATTGCCATTTGGGATTATTACAACGTCAAAATATGTGATTGGCCTCTAGGGCATACCACAAATGCTAACAGTATCATTGTTGAGAAAATCAGCTTTAGATTGGTGGAATCTGATTCAAGGAAGTAGAAATAGACCTATGACCCTAACTTGGGATGACATGTACAAAGATTAAAAGAAAATGGAGTTTCTGAGCTTGGAATAGGGAAACATGACAGTATCAGAATATGAAATGCAATTCTCTCGGTTATCAAAGTATGCATTGGAAGAAATGGCTACAAAGGATGCAAAACAGAGACAGTTTGAAAAGGGGTTGAGAATGGATATTCGAGAAAATATTTCCTTGAAGCCACCAAGTTACAGTGCTTTATTAGAGGCTGCATTGAGGGTGGAAGAGTGTTTGACTGAGAAAGATACAATGTTAGCAAAGAAAAGAAGGATGACAAGTGAGTATGGTGGTTTAGAAAGAAAAGGAAGAGATTTTTCTTTTAGAGGTTCTGGGTCTCAAGGGAGTAGATATTATGGGAGAGGAGTTAGCCAGCAAAGTATGAGTAGGTCTGTCATCGTAACATCAGTTAGAGGCCGACAAGGTGGTTACAGTTAGAATAGAGCAGAGAGTAAGAGAGGTAAGGGAGGTATTTCAGCTAGCCGAGGATACAATGCATCATGTGCTAGATGTGGTAGGTTTCATAGTGGAGAGTGTTGGGGATAAAGGCAGATACTTTGTTTCTACTGTGGTAAGCCGGGGCATATAGCCAGAGATTGTTGGAGTAAGAACCGAGCCAGTGAGAGTCAGGTTACATCGTAGAGTAGCATAGGTACAAATATGACTCAGGGAGGAGTGAGTAGAGGAAGAGGTAGAGGAATGGGACGTGGAGGAGGTTCTAATATAGTACAGGCTGGACTGATAGGCCAACCTCAGCAATCATTGCCCCAAGCTAGAGTATATGCCGTGACAAGACAGGAAGCACCTTCTGCATTTGATGTTGTGACCAGTATAATCTCTGTCTATGGTTTTGATGCTTATACATTAATTGATCCAAGATCAACATGTTCATTTATTTCACATGAATTTGCATTGAAAAGTTATAGTAATATGGAAACCTTGGGGGTATAATATTTGTGTGTCAATGCCTGCTAGGGGTACTGTAATTGTAGATAGAGTTGTCAAATCTTGTCCTGTGGTGATAAATGGGAATACACTATGTGCGGATCTAGTTATGATAAAACTTAAAGAATTTGATGTTATATTGTGAATGGATTGGTTATCTAAATCACACTATAGTAGACTGTCGAACAAAAGAAGTGTTTATGGAGACCTCAGAACAGAGAAAAATAATTTTTGTTGGTGAAAGAAAAACTACTCCAACTTGTTTAATTTCATCTACTGCTGCTTTTCATTTGATTAAAAGGGGGTGTGAAGCTTATTTGGCCAATGTGGTAGATGTATCCAAAGTTAGTCCAGGAGTAATGGATGTGCTAGTAGTGAAGGAATTTGCACCATATAGAATGGCACCTTTAGAGTTTTCCTCCACATCGAGAGACTGATTTTGAGATAGAAGTTATACCTGGGGTAGCACCAATATCAATTGCACCATATATAATGGCACCTTTAGAGTTGAAAGAATTAAAGAAGTAGTTAGAAGAATTATTGGAAAAAGGGTTTATTAGACCGCGTACATCACCATGGGGAGCTCCGGTGTTGTTTGTAAAGAAGAAGGATGGCAATTTAAGATTGTGTATTGATTACAGGCAGTTAAATCGAGTTACCACAAAGAAAAAATATCCTTTGCCGTGGATTGATGACTTGTTAGACCAGTTAAAAGGACCAACTGTATTTTCCAAAATTGATTTAAGGTCTAGATATTGGCAATTGAGAATTGCAGAGGCATACATACCAAAGACTGCATTTAAAACACGATATGGGCATTATGAATTTATTGTGATGCTATTTGGACTAACAAATGCACCTGTTGCTTTTATGTCCTTGATGAACAAAATATTTAAGATGTATCTAGATTGATTTTTCGTTGTGTTTATCGATGATATATTGATTTATTTTGAAACTCGAGAACATCATGAAGAACATTTGAGAATAGTGTTGCAGATTTTGAGAGAAAAGCAGCTTTATGCAAAATTTAGTAAATGTGAGTTTTGGCTAGAAGAGATTGCATTCTTGGGGCATATTGTTTCTAAAAATGGTGTACAACCTGATTCTTCAAAGATTGTAGCTGTAAAGGAGTGGGAACCCCCTAAAAATGTTTCAGAGGTACGAAGTTTTTTGGGATTGGCTGGATATTATAGGAGATTTGTTGAAGGATTTTCAATCATTGCTAAACCATTAACAAATTTGCTGAAGAAGAATATGGTGTTTAAATAGGATGCTAAATGTGAGGAAAGTTTTGAAGAATTGAAGAAAAGATTCATTTCTGCACCAGTTCTGACCTTGCCATCAGGAAATGGGGGATATGTAATTTTTACAGATGCATAACAGCAAGGATTGGGGTGTGTGTTAATGCAAAATGGAAAAGTCATTGTTTATGCTTCTCGATAGTTAAGGAGTCATAAACTGAATTATCTGACTCATGATCTAGAATTGGCAGCATTTGTACATGCTCTAAAAATATGGAGGCACTATCTGTATGGAGAAATATTTTAGATTTTCACTGACCACAAAAGTCTAAAATATATTCCAACACAAAAGGAGTTAAACATGAGACAAAGAAGGTGGATGGAGTTGAAAAAAGATTATGACTGTACCATAGATTACCATCCGGGAAAAGCCAACAGAGTTGCTGATGCTTTGAGTAGGAAACCCTTTGAGAGAAGTGCTAGAATAACTTGTCATGCAATAAGGTCATTAGTAGAGCTTAGAATATTACATGTAGAATTTTCACATCGGGATGATATACTTCTTGCTACTATGCATGTCAAGCCTTTATTGGAGAGTAAAATTCAAGAAAAGCATATGAGTGATCTATATTTGAGAAAAATGAGGGATAAGGTGCAACAAGGAATGAATAAACAGTTTGCATTGAGGTACGATGGAATATTATTGATTAATGGACGTATTTATGTTCCAAATATAAAAGAATTAAAAGAAGAAATTTTGAATGAAGCCCATTATGCACCATATACAATACATCCTGGAAGCACTAAAATGTATAGGGATTTATGACCTTTTTATTGGTGGCGGACAATGAAGAAAGATACAACATAATGTGTAGCAAAATGTTTGACATGTCAATAAGTAAAAGCTGAACATCAGGCACCGGCTGGTAAGCTTCATCCATTGTCTATTTCGGAGTGGAAATGGGAGAAAATAACGATGGACTTTGTTCTTGGATTGCCTCGAACCTTCAAGAAGCATGATGCCATATGGGTAATTGTTGATCAACTAATCAAATCAGCTCATTTTCTACTAGTGCAACAAAGTGATCCATTAAACAAATTGTCTAGAATATATGTGTCAGAAATTGTAAGACTACATGGTGTGTCAATGTCAATTGTGTCAGACAGAGATCCACGGTTTACATCTCATTTTTGGGAAGTTTACAAATAGCTTTGGGAACAAAGCTACATTTCAGTGCAGCATTCCACCCCCAAAAAAATGGACAATCAAAGAGAACAATTCAAACATTAGAAGATATACTAAGAGCTTGTATGCTTGAATTCAAAGGAAACTAGGATAAGTATTTACCCTTAATTGAATTTGCTTACAATAACAGTTATCATTTAAGTATTGGTATGGCTCCATATGAAGCTTTATATGGCAGGAAATGTAGAAGTCCTATTTGTTAGGATATGGAAGGGTTACGACAATCAGAAGGTCCTGAATTAATACAAGAAACTGTGGATAAGATTCAAATAGTCAAAAAGTGTTTAAAGGTTGCATAAGACAGACAAAAGAGTTATGTGGGCAAGCACAGAAGAGAGATGGAATATAATGTGGGTGAAAATGTGTTCTTGAAAGTATCACTATGGAAGGGCATTATACAATTTGGTAGGGAAGGAAAATTGAGTCCTAGGTACATTAGCCCTTATAAAATATTGGAAAGAGTTGGTCCTTTGGCATACAGATTAGCACTGCCACCAGAATTATCTTAGATAGATGATGTGTTCCATGTTTCCATGTTAAGAAGATATAGATCTGATCCTAGCCATGTAGTACAAGAATCAGAAATACAGTTGACAGGAGATTTAAACTATAAAGAAGAACCAGTTGAAATTCTAGATAAGCAGATAAAGAAGATGCGTAACAAAGAAATTCCAATAGTAAAGGTTAAGTGGAGTCGACATTCACCAAAAGAAGCTACATGGGAGGTAGAAAAGGATATGAGAGTTCAATACCCCTACCTATTTTCTGAGATTGGTGAGTCACATTTTATTTCGGGGACGAAATATCCTAAGGTGGGGAGAAATGCAACGCCCACCCAATGCATATGTATTTATTTGCATAACATGCATGTTAACACCCAATTTTGGGTTGACTTGAGTGTGGATGCGACAGAGGACACAAAGATGAAAATTGGCTGTGAAATTAAATTTATTGGATCTGATTTATTGGTTTTAAACTAAATTGTAAATTATTTTTAAGACTTGTTTTCAATTTTATTTATCCTTTTAATAGAATTTAAAAAAAAAATTATCTGAAGACTATATTTCCGATCAGTCCCTTTTTTATTTTTTCTTTGATTTTTTTATTTAATTTTGATTGGTTGTCATTTAATTTTTATTTGATAAATATTTATTGATAAATATTTATTTATCAGATAAATTATAAAAGAATTTATTTTTATTCTGGACTCTACCTAGGGTTACAGGGTGTTTTGGCTATAAATACATACTTTTCTTTCATAGAGGGGGAGGCTCACTTTTTACCCTAATTTTTGATTCTTTGTCGTGGGAGGCTCCTGGAGACTTTAATTCTTGTCTCTACTCTTTGCTCTTGTGCCGTGTGCCAAAAAACACAGTCTTTTCACTTTAAATTTTTTTACATACTTTTCTTTGAGTTCTTTACCATTAATCAGATCAAATAAAGCTAAATCACAGTCAACAAAAAAAACTCACAGATAATAAAAGCCATAGGCTTTCATCAATCGGTTATTATCTCTTCTGAGGGAAATCAATACTGCATCCGTTAAGTCATCTTCTTCTACCCCTTTCTTTTTATTTATTATTTGATTTTAATTTTAATTTTATTTAACTTTTTATTTAACTATTAATTTTTTTATTTCCAATCGGGAAAAATCAATCTCTGATTATAATATGTGATGTTCTATTTTTTTATTTGGTTTTGTTTTCTTTTCTTTTGATCTAACTTCGTTTTCAATTATTTTGTTCCTTTTGTACCTTTATCATTACTTTTTTCTATTTTTATTATTTTTTCGTTCAACTTTTTTACTTTATTTACTTATTTAATTTTGTTTGTTTTATCTTATTTATTTTAATAACGTTTTAATTATTTTATGTTTATAACATTTTCTTTTCATTTATTTGTATTGTTTATTAATTGTTTTGTTGCTTTCTCTTGTTTATTTATTTATTTATGTGTACTTTTCTTTATTTTGATTTTGATTTTTGATTTTTGATTTTAATTCATTCTAACCTTTTTATTCTTTGTGTTTTTATGTTTGTGTGGTGATGGAGACACGTGATTAAACTAGGGATAATGACTTATTCAGTCCTAAAAGTTATAGTGATTTTTCAATTAAGTCCTATAAGATTTAAGTGTATCAATTGAGTCCAAAAACTTTTAAAAAAAATTTCACCGTTAGTCCTAAGGCATCAACTTTAACAGAACTCGATGACATGTCAGCTGCATCCATTCTCCTTCTGACTTAGTGATGACATGTCAGTCATCCTTCAAAAACCACTTGACACATGGATGCCACATGGTATGCTTGGCTATGTCATAATTTGTCACCTTCTTTTATCAGCTTGCCGATTTAACCCAAACATTCTTCACCTACATACTCGTCTCCAAGCTCAAACAGTCTGTTTCCATTGTTTTTCTTCACTTCCTTCCTCTCACATGAAACATCACTTAGCCATTAAAGAGACTCATTATTGTTGGTTCAGTTACTAGTATCCTTATCATTTCTGATACATTTCACTATATGATGTATTTTATTGGCTAAATATAGTGCTGTTTCAATGAAATTTTTAGGGAACGCAAAAACATTGGCTGGGAATGGTGTGCCTCACCTTAAAATCAAGTATGGAAGATTAGCGAGAAACTTATTGGTTTGGCTTAAATGAGAAGCTTGACATTCTCCTCAACTGATCTTTGCTGCGGGAGAGGATGATGTTAATGCAGAGCTGAGTCCCTTCCAATTGGCTTAAATGAGAAGCTTGACATTCTTCTCAGCTGATCTTTACTGCGGGAGAGGATGATGTTGATGCAGAGCTGAGTCCCTTCCATCAATTGGAAGTCTGGATATTAGATGTGTAAAAGGATATGGACTCCTAACAACATGTCAAGTCAAACAGATATATCATAGCCACCAATACTTATTCATTTGTTATTTATTATCACTCTGTTATACTCTGTTTTGTTTTGTTATAATAGAGTCTCTGTTCATTGCCATTGATCAGGTTCTTCTCTCTATTTGTTGCAAGGACAACAATAGCCATCATACTCAGAAGGCTCTCCACCACACTATTTGAGTCTTGGAGTTATAGAAGAACTGAAGAAGTATACTGCATGCCAAAGAAAAATAAGCGTAAAACCAGTGCAAGGAAACATAACTTCAACTCTATAATTCATCAGAGCTAAAATAAGATCACATGACATCAATTCAACTCAGATTTATAGAGCTAAAATAAGATCACATGAAATAACAATACAATTACAGACAGTATGCGAACCTTTCCCAAAACTGGTGCCATTCCCATTATAACTAAAGCTAAAGCTGAACGAACATGTTGGGATGAATCTGTGGATAACTCCTGCATTGAGTAAACTTAATAAGGTTAAATATTAATAAAGATGCTAACTTGACTGTATCAAAATTGGATCATGATAGCCTAATTAGACACGAAACTTGCTAAGAATGGGCAACCATTTCATAAGCATGAATACCTTCACACAAGGTAGAATTCGCTGGATTGCAAGTACTGGATTCAAAATTCGACCAAACTTAGTTACTTTGCCAGGAGCAGCTATGTGAACTTTAGTTTCATTAATCAAAACCAGCAAATTGGAATCCGAACAACAAGTACTTTTGCCAATCATAGAAGACAATAAGACGTTACAGAAAAGCATAATCTACCGATCAAATTTCTAGTTGATCACATACCAAAGAAAGACAAAATATACATCAAATAAGCAATTACCTGGTAGGCTCAGGACCAACAGCTTCACATAACTCATACAATTGGTTTACAACCATGTAACGGACACGCCAAGACTTATCCTGGTCAGATGAAAGTTTATATAATACATTATTGTCAAATTCCAAGTGATTTTGCAATTAGCAATCCTCATTTGCACATTATACGTCTAGCACCCGATATATGTTTGTATGTGTGTAACAAGAGTACACCAAAACTTTTGCACTGAATTCAACTCAGTGAGAGAAATAAAGCATACCCATATATTAAAATGAAGCACTCTATGAAAAAAAAAAGAGAAAAACAAAGCTAAAACGTAATATACCTGTGAGAAATTGACTATGACAGGGAGAATATGTGCCACACAATCTTGGGGTTCCAACAACTTGCCTAGCACTACACAACCCTCAACAGCTAGTAAGCAAACGGAATCTTGATCTGAAATGAAGATAAATCTAAGATTCATTCATACATTCACCATATGATAAAAAAATTAATGCACCATGTGGCATCCACGTGTCAAGTGGTTTTTGAAGGATGACTAACATGTCATCACTAAGTGAGAAGGAGAGTGGATGCAGCTGACATGTCATCGAGTTCTGTTAAAGTTGACGCCTTAGGACTAACGGTGAAATTTTTTAAAAGTTTATGGACTCAATTGATACACTTAAATCTTATAGGAATTAATTGAAAAATCACTATAACTTTTAGGACTGAATAAGTCATTATCCCATTAAACTATAGAAAACCCATGAAGATCCATGGAATGCCATGGATTAAATCTTGTGTTGATTCTACGTAGTTCCATTTAGGTTTTTTTATTTATGTTATTTTATTTTAGCTTTGGGTTTGTATTTTAATTTATTTTAATTTTCCAATAGTAGTTGTTGTAATAGCCCCGCTAGTGGGAATAGTAAAACCATTTAATTTTCTGCTTTTTAAAATTTAATTAGTAAATTAGGTTTATTTGGTAAGATCTTAATAAAATCAATGGTGACTTTAGATTAATTTTAGGTTGTATGTTAATCAAATTAGGGTTAGAAATCATTAGATGCATGTTTTAATTGATTTATTAGTTTATTGTTTTTTTATGATTATTTTTATTTATAATGTTTTAATTGTTTTAATTGTTTTGTTTGTTATGTTTTTTAGTTATTTTGCTTTATTTATTATTTGTTTTTTTTTATGATTTGTATGTTTATTTGTTTTTTTCTTTGTTTTTAGGGTTTAGGTTAATCACTAGATCACCTTTTTCTTTTAATTAGGTTTTTAGGTTTAATAATTAATTAATTTGATTGTAGGCCCATAATTAATTTGGATTTTAAGGCTAGAATAATTTAGGCCCACCTAGTTAATTTAGACTTAGACCCATTTTAATTAATAAAATTAATTTAGACTTAGCTCATTTAAAGCCTTTTCATAATTTATAGATCTAGCTCATTTTTAGAAATAAAATAAATAGATTTAGGCCCACTAATTTAAGCTTTCATAACATGTAAACTTAGCTCACTTTAATTAAAGAATGTAGATTAGACTAACCTAGGGTTTATATGCTTTGAATGTATGCATTGCTTATGTGTAATTTCATGATTAGTTGCCTTTAGGATTGATGGATGTCTAATAAGGGTTTATATGAAATTGCATGTAAATAGAGGATAAAACAGTAATCAATAAAATAATTCTAAAAGAACACAAGACTAAGAGAAGTTAGTATTCCGTACCCAGAATTTCCTAGTTGTGGTGCTAGTTTTTCTTTTAGAGAATCGAGTACCACCTCCGATTTTGTCCCAGTTATTACCCTGGGTGGCGACTCCATCATTTCCACACTATGTCTTTGTGATATAATAGTGTGTTCCCTAAAGTCCTGAGCTTAAACAGTGTCATGGTTGCAAAAAACTTGGGCGCGCGCTAAACCCCTTCGTCTACACTTGTGTTTTTTTTTTATTCTAATTGCTATTTCTTCATTGTGGTCAAATACTAATGAAAAAAAAAAGAGCACAGGATGTGTGCTTGAGCAATCCAAGTATTTTTCTCTGCCATTATTTTTGAGATGTAACAACCAAAAAAGAGCACAAGATGTGTGCTTTATGTAGACTTAAAATTTCAATATTATAGTGTTGTGTGCTGTATTATATTTTCATTCCTTAATTTAATAGAGTCGTTGAGCTTTTTAATTTATTAGTAGTGGAGTTGTTGAGCGTCTCCACTACTGTGAGGCGTCAAATTAAAACTCTAGTGGAACCTAATGAATAAAAGCTAATAACAATCAATAGCTGGGAATCAAAAGTTAGAGTAATTTCTTTGAATGACAACCTATTAATTAATCAAATGTTAAGGAGAAGAGAAGGAGAATCCTCCACTCGTTAAAACACTGAAAACTTGATATCAAATGTTGAATGATATATTAGCAAAAAAGAGAAAAGCCTCATTATTTGCCAGTTTCATTATTCTTCTTCTTCGAAGAATCAACACTATCCACCGGAGGCACTGTCTGCAAAAAATCAGAAATGTCATCACTAAGGCATTTTAGCAAACAGGGTATAAGCATAAAAACTAGCAGCACAAAATGAATAAAAATAACCATTCCTAGGTCAGGTTTACAAATGTCATGGACAACAGAGGCACCGGCTAGAAGTGAAACGATAACGACGACGCATGACTAGGCCAATGAAGGAGTGCCAATAGGCTGTTTCCCTGCCCTAAATTTCTTATTCATTTTCAGCTGCAGAGCAATCGCTTTGCGTAGAAATTCGCAGTCGCAGAGCTAGAGGTCTGGCCTTGTACTCATTTGCTGAGCCTTTAAAGTTTTGGGTCGTATGGTAACAAAACTGATCTTGTGCCTTTGGTCTTGTTCTATTCATAGTCCGTGAACTGATCGCTGATGCACTCAAGAGCCAACCTAAGATCGCTGGAGAGAGAAGCTTCTACCTCTGTATCGTAGTTGACCAGAACCACCTGAGACAAAGGCGAGAGACGTGAGGCTCGAGAGACAGCGAATGGAAGAGAAGTGAAAGGAGAAACATGAAAGAAGCAAACACAAGAATTTAAAAGACGTGTTTTACTTTCACACGTGTGATGGGACCCCTGGTCCATATTACAATATGGACAGGGGGCCATGATATAATTTACGTTCTTGCATGCCAGTGTAGATTTTTTTTTTGAATGTGCATGACAGTATAAATTAAGAGCAGAATATTGTAGAAATCCAAACCAAAAGCTCAAAACTAATCAAGTACTTGTGTTTTTTTTATATTCTAATTGCTATTTCTTCATTGTGGTCAAATACTAATGAAAAAAAAAAGCACAGGATGTGTGCTTGAGCAATCGAAATATTTTCTCTGCCATTGTTTTTAAGATGTGACAACAAAAAAAAGCACAGGATGTGTGCTTTATGTAGACTTAAATTTTCAATATTACAATGCTGTGTGCTGTATTATATTTTCATTCCTTAATTTAGTGGAGTCGTTGAGCTTTTTAATTTATTGGTAGTGGAGTTGTTGAGTGTCTCCACAACTGCGAGGCCTCAATTAAAAACTCTAGTGGAACCTAATGAATAAAAGCTAATAACAATCAATAGTTGGGAATCAAAAGTTTGTGTAATTTCTCTTAATGACAACATGTTAATTAATCAAATGTTAACGAGAACAGTAGGAGAATCCTCCATACGCTGAAACACTGAAAACTTGATATCAAATGTTGAATTATGTATTAGCAAAAAAGAGAAAAGCCTCATTATTTTCCAGTTTCATTATGCTTCTTCTTAGCAGAATCAAGACTATCCACCGGAGGCAATGTTTGCAAAAGATTAGAAATATCATCACTAAGGCATTTTATCAAACAAGTTATAAGCATTAAAAATAGCAGCACAAAATAAATAAAAATAACCGTTACTAGGTCAGGTTTATAAATGTTATGGACAACAGAGGAGCCGGCTAGAAGTGAAACGATGACGACGACGCATGACTAGGCCAGTGAAGGAGTGCTATAAGGCTGTTTCCCTGCCCCAAATTTCTTATTCATTTTCAGCCGCAGAGCAATCGCTTTGTGTAGATATTCACAGTCGTAGAGCCAGAGGTTTGGCCTTGTACTTATTTGCTGAGCCTTTAAAGTTTTGGGTCGTATGGCAACGAAACTGATCTTGTGCCTTTGGTCTTGTGCTGTTCATAGTCCGTGAACTGATCACTGATGCACTCGAGAGCCGACCTAAGAGCGCTGGCGAGAGAAGCTTCTACCTCTGCATCGTAGTTGACCGGAACCACTTGAGACAAAGGCGATAGACGTGAGGCTCCAGAGACAGAGAAGGGAAGGGAAGAGAATGGAGAAACTTGAAAGAAGCGAGCACAAGAATTTAAAAGATGTGTTTTACTTTCACACGTGTGATGCGACCCCTGGTCCATATTGCAATATGGACAGGGGTCCATGATATAATTTGCTATCTTGCATGCCAGTATAGATTTTTTTTTGAACGTGCATGCCAATATTGATTAAGAGCATAATATTGTTGAAATCCAAACCAAATGCTCAAAACAAAACAAGTACTTGTGTTTTTTTTTTATATATTCTAATTGCTTTTTCTTCATTGTGGTCAAATACTAATGAAAAAAAAAAGAGCACAGGATGTGTGCTTGAGCAATCCCAATATTTTTCTCTGCCATTGTTTTTGAGATGTAACAATAAAAAAAAAAGCACAGTATGTGTGCTTTATGTAGACTTAAAATTTCAATATTACAGTACTGTGTGCTGTATTATATTTTCATTCCTTAATTTAGTGGAGTCGTTTAGCTTTTTAATTTATTGGTAGTGGAGTTGTTGAGTGTCTCCACAATTGTGAGGCGTCAAATTAAAACTCTAGTGGAACCTAATGAATAAAAGCTAATAACAATCAATAGCTGGGAATCAAAAGTTAGAGTAATTTCTCTGAATGACAACCTGTTAATTAATCAAATGTTAATGAGAAGAGAAGGAGGATCCTCCACACACTAAAACACTGAAAACTTGATATCAAATATTGAATTATATATTAGCAAAAAAGAGAAAAGCCTCATTGTTTCCCAGTTTTATTATGCTTCTTCATAGAAGAATCAACACTATCCACCGGAGGCAATGTCTGCAAAAAATCAGAAATGTCATCACTAAGGCATTTTAGCAAAAAGGGTATAAGCATAAAAACTAGCAGCACAAAAGGAATAAAAATAACCATTACTAGGTCAGGTTTATAGATGTCATGGCCAACAGAGGCGCCGGCTAGAAGTGAAACGACGACAACAACGCATGACTAGGCTAGTAAAGGAGTGCCAGTAGGCTGTTTCCCTGCCCCAAATTTCTTATTCATTTTCAACCACAGAGCAATCGCTTTGCGTAGAAATTCACAGTCGCAGAGCTAGAGGTCTGGCCTTGTACTTATTTGCTGAGCCTTTTAACATTTTGTGTTGTATGGCAACAAAATTGATCTTGTGCCTTTGGTCTTGTGCTGTTCATAGTCCGTGAACTGATCGCTGATGCACTCGAGAGCTGACCTAAGATTGCTGGAGAGAGAAGCATCTACCTCTGCATCGTAGTTGACCGAAACCACCTGAGACAAAGGCCAGAGAAGTGAGGCTCGAGAGACAGAGAAGGGAAGAGAAGAGAACGGAGAAACTTGAAAGAAGCGAGCACAATAATTTAAAAGACGTGTTTTACTTTCACACGTGTGATGGGACCCCTGGTCCATATTGCAATATTGACAGGGGTCCATTATATAATTTGCGATCTTGCATGCCAGTATAGATTTTCTTTTTTTTTTTGAACTTGAATGCCAGTATAGATTAAGAGCAGAATATTGTAGAAATCCAAACCAAAAGCTCAAAATAAAGCAAGTACTTGTGTTTTTTTTTTATATTCTAATTGTTATTTCTTCATTATAGTCAAATGCTACTGAACAAAAAAAAGCACAAGATGTGTACTTGAGCAATCCAAATATTTTTCTTTGCCATTGTTTTTGAGATGTAACAACAAAAAAAGAGCACAGGATGTGTGCTTTATGTAGACTTAAATTTTCAATATTACAGTGTTGTGTGCTGCATTATATTTTCATTCCTTAATTTAGTGGAGTCGTTGAGCTTTTTAATTTATTGGTGGTGGAGTTGTTGAGTGTCTCCACAACTGTGAGGCCTCAAATTAAAACTCTAGTGGAACCTAATGAACAAAAGCTAATAACAATCAATAGCTAGGAATCAAAAGTTAGAGTAATTTCTCTGAATGACATGTTAATCAAATGTTAACAAGAACAGAAGGAGAATCCTCCACACGCTGAAACACTGAAAACTTGATATCAAATGTTGAATTATATATTAGCAAAAAAGAGAAAAGCCTCATTATTTTCCAGTTTCATTATGCTTCTTCTTAGCAGAATCAACACTATCCACTGGAGGCAATGTCTGCAAAAAATCATAAATGTCATCACTAAGGCATTTTAGCAAACAGGTTATAAGCATAAAAACTAGCAGCACAAAATGAATAAAAATAACCATTACTAGGTCAGGTTTATAGATGTTATGGACAACAGAGGCGCCGGTTAGAAGTGAAACGACGACGACGACGCATGACCAGGCCAGTGAAGGAGTGCCAGCAGGCTGTTTCCTTGCCCCAAATTTCTTATTCATTTTTAGCCGCAGAGCAACCGCTTTGAGTAGAAATTCACAGTCGTAGAGGCAGAGGTCTAGCCTTGTACTTATTTGCTGAGCCTTTAAAGTTTTAGGTCGTATGACAACAAAAATGACCTTGTGCCTTTGGTCTTGTGCTGTTCATAGTCCGTGAATTGATCGCTGATGCACTCGAGAGCCGACCTAAGATCACTGGCGAGAGAAGCTTCTACCTCTGCATCGTAGTTGACCGGAACCACCTGAGACAAAGGCGAGAGACATGAGGCTCGAGAGACAGAGAAGGGAAGAGAAGAGAATGGAGAAACTTGAAAGAAGCTAACAGAAGAATTTAAAAGACGTAGTTTACTTTCACACGTGTGATGGGACCCCTGGTCCATATTGCAATATGAACAAGGGTCCATGATATAATTTGCGCAAGCAACAGTGGTCGAGGACACCAATTGCCACTTTGGCCAAGTATAAACCTTTTTATCGATTCTTGAATTTTACGACCATCTTCTTTTTCTTTTTTTTTTTTGCAACCTTCTATTTCACCTCGTTAGCGGGAAAAATAAATAAATAAATAGTATCATGGCTTTATAAATATTATCATGACAAATAGAATTTTAGTCATAATTACTAAAAATATTTTCATTATATTTGTAATTTATTTTATGATAAATTAATATTCTTTATTTTACACCACCAATAAAACTGACAAATTAATTTAATCCATTATAAATAATGATATAAAATAATAATTTATTACTGATTTCTGGAATATTTATTTAATTTTTGCAAATTTTTGCATTGTTTTATAAAAATATAAATTTTTATTTTCTTTTCTCTCAATATACATAAGAAAACAAAAATTATAATTTTATAAAAGACTAATCAAACAGTTAACAAATTATTGATAAAATATTTTTTTGAGTCATCATTTATAATTAACTGAATGAATTTATTAATTTTTTATTAGTATTATAAAACATCACAAAAATAAATCACAAATTAAAAAAATAAAATCACAAAGATAATTTTTTTATATTTTTTCAAGAAAATATAATTTGGCTAAAATATTGTTCCATCTGCATTTCTAATAATATGAGTCAATTTACTTTTTTTAATGTTTGCTAACGATATGAAATATAAATACTGGTTTTAAAAAAAACAGAGCAGAAATTAGCAAAAAGTAAAATCATAGAGTACTTTTTTTATATTTTTTTAATTGTGGTATTTACTACGAGACTAATATTAGCTCTTTGTTTAATTTTAAGAAAAATAATAAATTAGCAAGAATTTACTCGGTCCTTAATGTTTATTATTTGTAATTTATTTTAATTTATGTAAGGTATGTATATTAAAAAGTAAATTACATAAATAAACAAATCTTGAGAGCGCTTTAGCAAGAATTTACTTCGTTCTCTTATTAAGAATTCCAGCACTATATAAAGTTTGAAGTTTTAATAAATATGAAATGTCGCTAATATCAATTAAAAGAAAGTAGAAAGAAGAAAATAAAATTTGCATGGCAGAGTATTCATTATAGTTTCCTACTAAACTAATGACAAAGTAAATTACATAACAAATCCCAACAGTTAAGCCAGAGAAATTTGATGAATTTTTTTTTTTTTTTTTTTTAACAACGAAATTTGATGAATTAGTTTCATGATGATGAGCATGTAAAGCACACAGATATACAAAGAAAGTATCAGCAATCATTAGCAATATAGTTCAAAGACAAAATTAAAAGAGCGTAAAATACCTGAAAAGCCCAGAAATGATGTG
>CATIWK010502141.1:0-34990 GCA_949634005.1 Mallotus japonicus
CTTTTAAAATTTTATAAAAAAAATCACAAATTTTACAAATTTTAACAATTTTAGTACATATTTTTTAAAATTTATCAATAAAAAATTCTATTTCAATATTAAACTATATTTGTTTAATCAATATTTTAATATCTGATAAAACGTTATGTTAATATAACACTAAACACTTTTTAATTTAAAAAAAAGAATTTGATGAGTTAGCAAAAATTTTCTCTTTAAAATATGCTATTTTAAAATCAAAATATAATATTTTAATTTGTAATAAGATTGTAATTGTTTATATGATACTGAAATATCTTTTTCACTTTAAGATGGTAAATTTTAAACATTTTAATAATTTTAACATGTTTTAATTAAAATTTTATTTTGGTGTCATATAAGTGATTTCAAATTTATAACAAATTGAAATACTATTTTTTTTATTTTAAAATGGTATATTTTAAGAAGAAAATTTTTACTAACTCATTAATTTTTTTTTTTAAAAAAAAAAAGAAATTTGGTGTCATATCAACACTAAATATTGCAGAATTTTATAAGATGTTAAAATATTGATTGAACAAATATAGTTTTAATATTTCCTCATAACCTAAAAAATTTTGAACTTTACGAATTTTAATAATTTTTTATAAATTATAAGAGAATATGTTAAATTGTTAAAATTATAAAGTTTATTTTAAAAAAATTATAAAAATATGTATTGAAATTGTTAAAAGATGTAAAGTTCATAATTTTTAAATAACTGTTGAAATAGCATGCTAAAATTGTTAAAATTCATAAAGTTTTGAATTTTTAAGTAATTAGACTTGGTTAAAATAATTAGAATTTTTAATAGTAAAATTATATATTGAGTAACATAACATTCAACTAACTACAATTAACTCATAATAAATCAAGTTTAAATGTATTTTTAATTTATTACGAATAAAAATAAATTATTTTTAAAATATATTTATAATATTTTAAAATAACTAATTATAGTTAGATTAACTATAATATTATATTAATATTTCTTATAAAATAATAATAATAGTTGATAGAATATTAATGTGTATAAAATATAAAACTCGTATACTTAAATATTAAAAAAAATACAAAATTAATTTCACCAAAAGACGAAACCATGTCTGAAATTATACTTATCCCGTTATTTTATGTATTAGGAAGATCTTAATTTTTTATAATTTCATTAAATTAAAATTTTTTAAGTAGTTAAAATTTTCTATGTAAACTCCTCATATTTCTTATCTGTTGAATTTTTTTTGTTCTTTTTTCATTACTATATTGACACCTAGCTCTTTTGTCCTAAATGAAATGGTTAGAGTTAGGGGTTTATAAGACTTCTGAACAAAATAAACTGAAATTGAACCAATTCGGTTTGGTTTGCTTACTTTGTATTTTTAATTTTTATGAATTGAACTGAAATTTTAATTCGCTTTGGTTCAGTGCGGTTTTATATCTAAAATTTTGATAAATTGAAATAACCGAACAAATCAAAATTTTATTTTTAATTTTTAATTTTTTTAATAATTTAATAAAAATATTAAATAATTAATATTTATAAAAATTTAATTTGATTTGGTCAATTCAGTTTTTATTTAATTTTTTTTTTTCAGTTCGGTTCTATTTTAACTTGATTTGATTCAGTTTGATAAAAAAAAAAAAAAGCTCCAAAACTGACAGAACTAATTAAATTCACATCCCGAGTTAGTTTGTCAGTAATAATATTTTTGAGAGGAATAGGATCTATCCATCAACTACCAAAATTATATATACATCTACCAGGCGTCGTTGTCGTTGTGCTAAACAAACACATGAAAATATTTTGTAAAGTTTACAAAAATCACAAAATAAATGACGATATTATCATAAAAGTGAAATTTTGTATTGAAAAATACATTAAATGATTGTTAAATATATTTTTCAAACTTTTTTTTAGAAGTGTCATTAAAACTTTCTTTAATTCAAAGCGTTGTCCTTTTGATTCTTAATTAAGAGACAAATGCTTTCATTTTACTTTTTTTTTTTACTTTCTTATTCATGTAGTTATTTGTCTTTAATTAAGTGCCTTTTTAGATGTTATTTGTCTTTAATTAAGTCTTTTATTGCTGATGTTGAAAAAGGCAATATCCCATACTTTGCAACCGCAAATTGAAATAAATAAGAGACAACATCATATGATTGAAAATTTTCAAACGAGCACAAATTCTGCCAATATAGCATAGAATGGTCTTACATCTTTTTTTTTTTTTTCTGCCGTGTAAACTATTTTTTTTTTATATGAATCAAAATTTTCATGAATACATTTTTGAATTTATGATTTTTTTTTCGTTAAATTAGGATATATAATTTTTTTGGTAAATTAAAAATATATATGAGGTTTTTTTTATGCCTTTTGAGCCAATGCAAGTCTTAATAGATTCTTTTGCAGACATATTTATTTAAATACTATTAGTCGCATGCACCATATAAAAATTATTAATATCTTTTCATAATTTTTAGTTTCCTACACTGAAATACAAAAATACAAAATTTTAAATGTAGATAAAAATTTTCATGTTAAAATAATTTAAAAGACCAAACCGTATGATAATTATTATGTAAATGAATTAAAAACAATGATAAAAAATAAAAAATTTTAAATGTAGATAAAATTTTTCATGTTAAAATAATTTAAAAGACAAACCATATGATAATTATTAAGTAAATGAATTACAAATAATGATCAATATAATTATAAAAATGTTTCAAAGTTAAAAGAACAAATAATTATTATTGCAACGTATAAAAGTAAATAAAATTATTTTAGTAGAGAAGTTAAAGGATTCATTAATCATTAGGGTTTATTTTTGTTCAAATGAATTCCATAAAATTATGTGGAATTCATTTGCAAATCGAAGTTAGTATGTTTGGTTTAAATGAAAATTTTGTAAAAATTCATTTTGAATTCCAACTGTTTAATTTTGTGAAATTGTTTTAAAACTAAATCAATTTTTACTAATGAAATATGTTTGGTTTAAATAAATTTAAAATTCATTTAAAAATGAATTTTATTTGAAATTCATTTAAAAATAAATTTTATTTGAAATTCATTTGGAAATGAAATGAATTTTTTTATGAAATTAAACCAAACAACGGGTTAAGAATTTGTTGTGTTGATCGTAGACATTGAAACTTATAATATGAGATTGGTGTTGCTTGTAACTAATAAATTTTAATGTCAAAAAAGTTTAATCAAATATAAGAAAGAGAAAAAAAATTAATCAGATGTGAAATTTTTGTAAATAAATATGAAAATTTAAAAAAATAAAAGAGAGTTTAGAAATTATTATTTTTTATGTTAAAGTTAAATATTCACTTTCATTTTTGCTATTTTTTTATATATGTTTGGTTAAATTCAACTAAAAAATTCATTTTATTTTCAAATGATTTTTTATTAATAAAGTGTGTTTGGTTTAAATGAATTTCATTTTTTGTCATATTGAGTTTGGTATAAATTTAAAATCAAGTTAATTTTTAATTTTAGTTAAAAAAAATACCCTTTCAAAACAAGATATTTTTGAAAATAAAAATAATTAGGGGTTTTTTAATCATTTGAAATATAGACTTAAAAGTTGTAAAATTCTTTTAAAAATTTCAACTATTTTAATAGAATTTAATTTAGAAATAATCAATTTCACAAATTTAAAAATATAAAATTACAAATAAATTCTCTAACGTATTCATTTAAACTGATCAATATCTACTTTTACAAAAATCAACTCACTAAGGACTAGAGTTTTCCTCTGCTGCTGTTACTCCCTCTTCTTCCCTATAGTTTCCGGGATCAATTTCTGTCCATTTTTGGCCAGAAATTGGTCTTCTCTTTTTAGTTTCCATGGTTTTTTACTCATGTTTTAGCATATCTAATAGTTTTTCTTCGCCTTAAGGTCTAATCCCTTTTTGCTATCTTTTTGGGATCCCTTTTGTTTTTCCCTTCGAGTGGATTTTCTGGTTGTGAACCATGTTTGGATTGCTCATCCTACTGGATAGTGAAAGTTTAATTCAGATGGGGTTTTTAATCACACATTTAGTGACACTTTAATGATGCTGCTCGCATGAGGAAGTTAGCCTTCAGGGTGTGGTCTCCTGGTGAACCTCTGTCTGTGTTATGTTTGGAAAACGGATGAAGAACTGAAGGCAATCCTCAAGCAGTGGTTACTTTAGCTTTGTTGTACTAGAATCAATTCAAGGATGCTCTTTCATCAATCTTTTGATGAGTAGAAGTCCAGCAAAATTTGGACAAGTTTATACTTAGAGCATCCCTTCTCCAGGTGTGGCTAAAGTCACTGTTTGATGTTAGTTTTCATGGACCAACTGGTCTGGCATTTATGGTAGTGATTTTCAAAGCTGATCATACCAAGCTCATCGATGGGTTTTGTTTAAGAAGACCTGCTGCTTCAGAGTTGTATTCATTAATTAACTAGTTATTTGCAATCAGCTTCATAATACAACTTGTTGAAACCCATAACATTTAGCTATTAGCACTCTAGTCAATTAGGTTGTAAAGTGGGCTTCTGATCTTGTAGATTTTCTTCTGCTCAATCCATCGTGATATTGTACTTTTCTACTGGATGCTTTGTAATCATACGCCATAGGGCTTTGAAGTAATGAAACTTTTGTTAAAAAAAACTCACTAAGGATAATTCTCGACAAATATTGGGTTGCCTAGTTATACAAAATAAAATAAAGACATATATGGCCATCCAAGAGCACTTTACAATAAATAAAGATAAAACCAACAACAACAAAGCTAGTAACCATTAAGAGCTAAAGGCAATCACCAAATGTGTGTCATAATAACTTATGACACCAAGATTTTGATTAGAGATCATTAAATACTAGTTAAACCTGATTAATGTTTATAACTCGTGTAAAATATGGGCGTGTTTATACGTATTTAAGATTAAATTAGTTCCATGAGAAAATTAGATAAAAGATTCTTTAACAATAGGTAAACCGACTGAAATAACTTTTGAAATTTTTTTTTAAATTATCTTTAAGAAAATGTAGAGTCATCATGTTTATAGCTAACAAACTCACAATGGATAGACAACATAACTTAATTTACTATTTGGTATGAACTTAAAATTTGAGTTTAGTATAGGACTTAATATTTTGTTGTTAATTTCTTGAATGTCAACATCTAGCTGTTTTTTAATTTGTAATTTTACTAGTGCACCACTTTTACACTTATTTGATATATAAAATTTTTTATTTTTGTATATTAAATTCTTTCACTTATTTGATATACAAAAACAACAATATAATTGAAAAACATATAGCGATATGGGATAGTGCTCTCTAGAGCTTCATATGAATGCCATGTTTCCTCACCGTCAGCTGAAAACAACCTCTTACTTTTCCATTCCCTTTGTATCAACTCTTTTAGCTACCATCGTATTATTCCTATCAACCCCTAGTAGTCGCAGTCAATATGAGGAGAATATTCACACCCTTGACCTCTCTTCCTTTGAAGATCCTCCAATCCTAAGTCCCAGATTTTACATAGCAAGCAGTCTATGGCATATTCCAATCTAAGTTTGGAGTTTCACCAATGATCTCCAAGTACATGATCTGGGTATTAGAAACACTTTTCTGTTTACATTTAGCATCGAAAAGGATAAGGAAAGGGTTAGAAATGGATTTCCATGGTTTAATCATAGATCCTTAATGGTTGTTGTTGAATAGGATCCTAATTTCTATATTGAAGAGTTAAATTTCTTTGCTAAAGTTATGTGGATTTCTCATCTTTCTACTGTTGGTACACACACTGTTGCTTTCTCATAGAACATTGGAAAATTATCTTTGGAAGCTATCTACATGCCTCAACAGGCGGCGCGTCCTCAACAACCCCCTGGTTGCGACTGTGTTAATTCAGGCGATTCAAGCAAACCTCTTTGCCGTGTCTTGAAAGGAAGTCTAACTGAAGATACCTTAACTGACCCTGCTGCAAGTCCCTTCAGAGCTCATAATGTTTCTCGAAAATCCAACGCCTTAGGTGGGCCAAATTGCAAGCAATGAAAGCCAACCCAAAGCAAATTATAACAAGCCCAATGATGGAGCAGGTCCATTGGCTCAGCCTCTCAAGCTTAGGGAGCCCAGGGATCCAGCTCCTAGCCAAGCCTATATTAAAGTCATATCCTTCAGCCCATCAACCAAACAACTCTACGCCATTGGCACAGCCTTTAAAGGCAACACTACTCAATTATCTGCTTCAAATCTTAGTCAAGCCCAAACCTCTCTGATACTCCACAGGTATATTCCTATTTTAGATATCAAATATTTTCCTAAATAAATAGTAACTTGCAGAGCAAGGAATATTAATCCAAATGGGAGAAGGAGTCTCGGATTAGGATACAAAAGACACAAAGTTCTACAGGCAAGAGGAATCCTATTCCTCCTAGGTTTGCATATCTCATTCTCTATAAATACTCCTTCCCTCTCCCCTTATTATTCATTCTATTCCTGGAAGCTATTACTCTCTCTTTATCTCTCTAAACTCTCTCTCTCTCTACATTCTCTAACTTAAGCATCGGAGGGTTCGTGGGGGAAACCCCATATCTCACCTTACTTCTCGTTGGTTACTGGACCGCAAGACTCGGAGGTTCCAAAAATCAAGTTATCAAGTGGCGCCGTCTGTGGGAATCTCTCGAGTTAAAGCCATTATCATCTACCAAGCGGAGCAACTCAAATCATGGCATCTAGCCCACCATCAACTACTGATGCTCAGATTGATCCACCAGGCACAACACCAGATACTCATATTAATCCTTTAGCTTCTAATCTTTATATCAACCTATCTGCCCCCATTCCACTAGTTGATCCATTAACTCTCGTCCAACAAGTTGGACCATCAACACAAATTCCCTTTAACCCTCATATGCTGCCCGGAATTACCCATGGTTAGACAACTCCAGGTACGAGTTTTCCTTATTATGCTCCCCTACATCATACTGGCAGGTCTATTCCTTCAGTACCTTTCCCAAACCTTTCAGGAACTCCCATTACAAATACACCAGACCTAAATACAGTAACTCAAACACTCAACCTTCCCCCAACAAATAAAGAGGCGATGATCCAAAACATCCAAACTTAGATGCTCCTCATGCAACAATAGTTAAACGCCTTAATCCAAGATAATAACTCCGGAGCTGCTAATATGGAAAATAATGTGACTATTCCACCTATAGTAGCTCGAAATGTTCTTGCAAGGGATAAAGAAACTCGAAAAGATTCGGAAGGAGAATCTAATACAAGCATTCTAGCTCTAGACGATTCACAAATAGCTCAGAAGGTTGAACAAGTAATTTAGAAAGCTCGGACAAGACCACAGAAAAAGGATGAGTGTGTCCTAGAAGGAACAACACCTTTCGTAAGCAGGATTAATCAAACAGAAATCCCGTCCAAATTCAAGCTACCTCAGTTAGAGCAGTACGATGACACTAAAGACCCAGTCAATCATATATCATCATTCAGAACAAAAATGATGCTCCAGAATGTCAACGATGGAATTTTATGTCACGTTTTTCCTAGCACACTCTCTAAAATTGCTCAGAGGTGGTTTCACCAGCTTCCGAAGAACTCTATTTCATCTTTTGAGGAGCTAGTAGAGAGGTTCAGGACTCAATTTATTACTAATGTTCCTCCTACTAAAAGTATTCATGATCTCCGGACGTGCAAGCAGGAAATTAGTGAGTCGTTAAGAAGCTACTTAGACAGATTCAATAAAGTGGCTATGCAAATTGAAAAATTAAGCGACGAAGTGGCTATAAAAGCATTAAAGAATGGCATCCAGTTGGGAAAACTCAAAGATAAGATTCTAACAAAGAAACCACACACTTTCTCAGAGGTCATGACTATGGCTACAAAGCTGATTGAAATGGATGAGGACAGAAGACTACGAAGGGATGATGAGAAGCCACCATTCAAGAAAAATGAAAGGATCGATCTAAGAAGACCCACAGTTCCACGAAACAACTTCAAGAACCCAACGGAAGGATTCAGAATGGAGAACGAAGGATTCACGCCCCTAAATGCTTCCAGATCAAAAATTCTCATGTGGATCAGAGAAAACGGAGTAGGCATAACTCCAGCCAGAAGACTAACTTCACCAAAGAGAAGAATGGTAGATAGGAGGAAGTACTACCAATACCATTGAGATTTCGGGCATGAAACTGAAAGTTGCAGAGACCTCGCACGGGCAATTGAGCAATTGATCAAAAACGGAAAGCTAGGAGACTTCACAAGAAACCAAAATTCAAATGGTCAAACGGTAGATTCTCCTGCCACAAAGAAAGCTCGTAATGAAGTAGTTGGAGTCATCAATATGATCATCGGTGGAGAAACACCAGCAGAAAATAAATTGAAAAGGCCTTGGAGAGAAGAATGTCGAGTATCTAGAAGAAAACAGGTCATCACTTTTAGGCCTAATGATGGGGAACATGTTCAATATCCTCACAATGATGTCTTAGTCGTCAACGCATATATCCAGAATTATTTGGTGAAAAGACTTCTGGTAGACGACGGCAGTGCAGTCAATGCACTTTTATGGGATGCTTACAAAGCCATGGGAGGCTCGGTCACTGATCTTAAAACAATCAAGAATCCTATCACAAGCTTCTGTGGAGGAAAAACCCAACCAATGGGGCTAGTGGAACTAGAAGTAGAATTTGGAAACCGGGAAACCAGAGACATAAAAGTAGTCAAGTCTTTATTCAACATAGTGGATCTTCCACTCACTTACAACGGTATCATCGAAAGGCCAATTCTATATGAAATTGACACTACCACAAGCATCAAAAGACTCATTATGAAAATCCCCTTAGAAGACTGAGTAATAACTATACTCGGAGATCAGTCAATGGCTAAGCAGTGTTATCAGATGGCGGTAAAACCACAGATGGAGGCATTCCCTTTGGAAGCTCTAGAGATAGAAAAGCAGGGAGCCAACCCAGAACCAGTTAATCAAGCACATACTTTTCAGATAGCTGAGGGAAAGACAGTCGGCATTAGAGGAGAACTTAACGAGAATATCAACAAAGAAATTAGTAAAGTTTTGAGCAAACATTCAAACAACTTTACCTCGAAGGCATCCGAGATTATTGGAGTGGATCCTCGGATTACATCTCACAGCTTGAACATCAACCCCAGAGTAAAACCAGTAATTCAGAAAAAGAGAAAGTTCACCTATGAGAGGCAGAAGGTAATCACAGAGGAAACAAAGAAGTTATTAGACGTCGGGTTTACCAGAGAAATCACACACCCGGAATGGGTCGCTAACATCGTACTGGTAAAAAAGGCTAATGGGAAATATAGAATATATGTTGATTACACAGACCTGAACAAGGCATGTCCAAAAGACAGCTATCCTTTACCAACAATTGAACAGCTGGTAGACTCAACAGCTTGCCACAGTTTGTATAGTTTCATTGATGCAGCTCAAGGGTACCATCGATCCCAATAAAGGAAGAAGACCAGGAGAAAATATCCTTTATTACACATGAGGGCCTTTACTGTTACAAAGTCATGCCTTTTGGGTTGAAGAATGTTGGAGTAACATACCAGCGACTGATGAATCACGTTTTCCAGGACCAGATTGGGAAGAATATGGAAGTATATGTGGACGATATTATCGTCAAAAGCCAACAAGTAGAACAACATGTTGAAGATCTTGAACAAATTCTTGCTATACTCGATCTTAGCCAAATCAAATTAAACCCAGATAAATGCGTTTTTAGGGTAAAAGCTGGAAAGTTCTTAGGTTTCATGATTTCGCATAGGGGAATAGACGCAAATCCAGAAAAGATGGAAGCCATTCTGAATATAAAAGCTCTTAAGACATTAAACGAGCTCCAAAAGCTTAATGGCAGAATCATAGCTCTTGGTCGGTTCATCTCATGCTCACCTAAAAAGTGTTTACCTCTATTCCGAGCTTTAAAAAATTCCAAGAAATTTGAATGGAATGACGAATGCCAGATAGCATTTGAAGAGATAAAAAAGTTTTTATCCTCACCTTCGTTGCTCAGTAGACCTATCCTGGAAGAGACTCTATACTTATATCTCTTAATTAGGCATGAATCCATTGCTTCGGTATTGGTTCAAGAAGAAGGGAGCCAGCAAAGCCCAATCTACTATGTTAGCAAAATTCTCAAAGGCTCAAAAGTACGGTATCCCAAATTGGATAAGCTCGCAATGATGGTTGTTCATACATCTAAAAAGCTCAGGCAATACTTCCAAGCTCATTCAATAATTGTCAGGACCAATTTTCCTTTACGAAAAATTCTTCAGAGGCCTGAAACTTCAAGAAGATTGGTCCAGTGGTCAGTTCAACTGGGTGAATTCGACATTAGTTACGAGCCTCATCAACAGATAAAAGCTCAAGCATTGGTAGATTTTATTCAAGAGATGACAGCAGAGGAAACTGTTTCTATATCCTATCCGGAGTGGAGGTTGTACATCGACGAAGCATTAAGCGCACAAGGATCTGGGGCTAGGATTATCCTCATTGGGCCTAGTAAGGTTAGAATTAAGTACGCAGTCCATATAAAGTACAACGCCATAAACAACGCGATCGAGTATGAAGCGTTGCTTACAGGGCTTAAGTTAGCCATTAAAGTCAGAGCCAAGCATCTCGAGGTATACTCTGACTCTCAATTAGTGGTTAACCAAGTTAAAGGCACATACCAAATCAAAGAGCCCAACATGATTAAGTATGTGGAGAAAGCCAGACAGCTCCTGAAAAAGCTAGAACAGGAAGGAGGACAATGGGAAATACTCCAAATTCCTAAAAGTGAAAAAACAGAAGCAGACTTACTAGCAAAATCAGAATCAAAAGCCGGCTAATTATTCAGTAAACTTGACTTAACAAAGGAATTGACTAAGCCAAGCACCAAGGAAGTGGAAGTCATGAACACTCAGGGAGTAGCAGAATGGATGAAGCCGATCATTGAGTATCTTGATCATGGTACTTTACCTCAGGACAAACTTAAAGCTCGGAAGTTAAAGCTAAGAGCCGCACATTATTCTGTGTACAATGAAGAACTCTATAGAAAATCTTTGTCTCACCATGGTCAAAGTGTGTATCTCCAAATAAGGGAAACTACGTGCTTAGAGAGATTCATGAAGGGATATGCGGAGCTCAAGAAGCTCATTAATTCGAAAGGCATTATTACAAGGGTACTTCTGGCCAAGTATGTCCAAAGATGCGCAACAACTTGTTCAAAGGTGTCTCAAATGTCAACAGTTCACTAGTTTGAATCATAAGCCATCCAACGCCCAGCACCCAATAGGAAGTCCATAGCCTTTCGCGATATAGGGAATGGATATCCTAAGACCTTTTCCAGTCTCAACATCCTAGAAAATAGTTTTTAATTGTAGCCATCGACCACTTTACAAAATGGGTGGAAGTTGAGGCAGTTCCAACCATCACAGAAGCTCGAATTCAACACTTCTTTTGGAAAGAAGTCATCTGCAGATTCAGAATACCTCATACATTGATCACGGATAATGGAAAGCAGTTTGATAACGAGAAGTTCAGGACATTCTGCACAGATTTAAGTATCAAGCTCAAATTCACCTCAGTTGCTCATCCTCAGACAAATGGACAGACAGAAGTCATGAATAGAATCATTATGCAAGGTTTAAAGAAGAGGCTAGATGAAAAGAAAGGGAGCGTTGGGTGGACGAACTCAACAATGTCATCTGGGCATACAGAACAACACCCAGAAATTCAACAAGTGAAACTCCCTTCAGATTGACTTATGGGATGGATGTTGTAGTCCCTGTCGAGATTAAATCATCAAGCTATAGGGTGGCAGGAGAATTAGACTCAGATATCAACAACCTAAATACTCAGATATGCCTAGACCTACTTGAAGAAAGGAGAGAGCGAGCATCCATAGTCTCGACAGAAGATGAAAGTTGTTGGGTATCATAATAAACATGTTCGACCCAGACAATTCAAGGTCGGAGACTTAGTATTGAGAAGAGCAGACATTGGCAAGGGAAGTTCTGGAACTGGGAAGCTCGGACCTAATTGGGAAGGTCTTTATCAAGTAACAGAAAACACTATTAAGGGTGCATACAAAATACAAGACATGTAAGGAAAAGAGTTGCCCAGATATTGGAATTCAGATAGTCTGTAGAAATATTATCAATAAAGAGATTGTACCTAAATAGAGAAACATATGCTCTGAGGCAATAAAAATACTTTTCTAATTCTCTTCAGAAGTTTTACATCCATTCAAAAAAAAAAAACAAAACAAACTTAAGTATTTATATTGACATCTGACTCAAAAGCCACAATCACTTTAGAAGATTGGGGATCTGTATTCTCAAGCACTTGAACCTCAGAAGGGTCAGCAGAGGCCTTAACATCAAGAGTAGTCTCTTCCCCAGCAACCGTAAGGTCAGCAGGACCCTCAGAAGAAGACTTCTCAGCAATATCAACCTTTGTAGTTGAAGGCTCCTTCCGCTGCTTAGAAGTAGACTTGCTAGCCTTCTTTTCCTTTGAGGCCAACCTAGCTAGATCGTGAGGTGTAATCTTATCAAGGTTGGAGAAGTCCAAGTCAGCGTTCTGAGCAAGCATCACCTTCTTGCATTTAGACTTATAAATTCTAAGGAATCCCCCCATCATCTTCTGATAAGACCTTTTTATCAGTGTTCTGGGATTCTTTTTCCTCATACAGCTTCTCATTCAAACGCTCAAGCTCTGCGTCTTGCTTCTCTATTTTTCCAGCAAGTTGAGCTTGTGAATCTTCATGTTCTCGAATCTTCTTCTGACAAGATTCGACCTCAAACCTAGCCTTGGCGTGCTCAACCTCTTCGAGCTCCAAAGCTCATTTTGCAGCATTCAGCTTCTTCTCATAATCAATAGCGATAGTCCCAACTTCGGCCTCCTTGAAGTTATATTCACTTTAAAGGATGAACTGGTCATCCCTCGCCAGCAGCAAACCTTGAGCCATCTGAAGGGAATATATGCAATTAGTAAAAATTCTCATACTTAAACTTAAAGTTCAGCAGAAATTACCTCTAGAGCATGGCAAATCAGCATATTATAAAGCTCACCTCTCCTTATGTCCCGCCACCACTGAACATTCTCAGGCAAGTGCAAAGACTCAGCATATTATTCCCGAACTGGCAGATTTAAAATGCTTAAGGGACTCATCTTGTTGATAATCCAAGACCTCATGTTCGGACATCCAGGAAGTCTCAGACGTTTGATAAAAACACCCTCGGTAAGCTCCTCTTCATCCTCTATCTCTTTGCCTCGAGGACATTTTTTGGAGGGCCCAGCAGAACTCTTCCGAACAAAGGGAACCTCAGAATCGTCATCAATCTCTATCCGAGATTCAGTCTGGGTCACAGCGAGCTCAGCATCTATCTGAGCATCTTCTTGGGCAGGGTCAGTGCCCATCTGAGCACCTTTTTGCTCATCATCTGATATTAATATTCTGTTCGCAAATATAAAAAAGTCAGCCATCTACATGAAAAAGAAAAAGCAAAGTCAAAACAATACCTTTCAGAAGTACGGAACTTACCAGCAGTATATTTTTTCCTGGGGTAGATCCTTCGAAGGTATCTCCGAGAATAATTCTTGGTAGAGGTACCCTTAGTAAGACTTTCATCATGCAGTCGACACACTAGATTGCTATCTTCTTCAGATAATTTCGGATGACGTGGCACCTTATGGCATTCATCTACCCACATACGTCGGATATGGACAAAATCGTGGGGATGTTCAACAACAAAAAATCTATGTCTCCAAGACTTCTGTAAGTCCGGAAGCTTGATAAAAATGCTATTATTCGGAGTAGTTGATAATGAGAAGGTCAGCTCTCCCTTTTTCTTATTTAAACTATACATAAACCGGAACATCTCTAAGTCCGGCTCTCTACCTTCCCTATGTACGAGTTCTAGATACCCTGTCAAAATTTTATAGCTATTGGGATGAAGTTGCCCAGGAGCTATGTTCCACCTATTCAGAAACGCCTTTACAAAATGATCTATGGAAAACCTTAAACCCCCTTCTAATTGATCAGCATACACAACCATTTTAAATTCATCAATAAAAGGTTCGTGAGCCCTAAAATCTTGTTTTACAGGGTGTAAACGAAATGCTTTGGGAATATTATATCTCCTCCTATACCATTTCAGCATGCTCTTATCTACCCTAGGCTCAAACAGATTTGATTTCACTTGCTCTCTTGGAGCCATTACTATTATAGAAAGAAGAAAATAAAAACAATGAGGCACAGGTCTTTCACCTGGGTCTGGATGTGTTAATCCTACAAGAACACCGCAACTCTTGATGACGACTAGTCGAGGCAAGAAGAAGCACTACAATAGTAGCAAAGAGTGATCAATGATAATTACAGTAGACAAAGGAATTGCAAAAATGTTGGGTAGCAACAGAAAGCATAAAAGCTTGAAAGATGGTTTTGACACAATCTTGCTTCCAGTTTATACCCTAAGAGAAGATTCTAGAACGACTCGGAGTACCCCTCTTGAATGAGTATTCCAGCTAAAATCACAGGGTTACAAATGTCATATCACCTCTACCATCAATAGTTATTATTAACGTGGTTATCGAGGCACTGTCCTCTCCAATAGACGCGACTCTCTAGCTACAGGATCGTCGCCAAACACGTCACCTTTTCTGACAACCGAACAGATGCAGTAGTTACACAAATTTAAAATTCAAAATCATATCAAAAGGCATGCATCTTACAGTCACCCTTTGCTGCCAATTATCCTAGATCTCGAGTTGCTAAATTGCACCGAGCATCTCCACAAGTCGAGTATATATGGAAACTCGCACTTTCGGGTGCTATGTTGCATCGAGCATCTCATAAAGTCTAGTATATATAGAAACTAGCACCCTCAGGTCGCTATACAGTACTGAGGTTCATTTCCAAACTTCAGCGCTTGCTAGTCCCATTCTGTGTGTTACTATAACACTGATGGGTTACTCCCTCGGGACGTCGAGCATTAAACTCCAGCGCTTGCTGGTCTAATTTTGCGTGTTTCAAAAACAATGGTGGGTTACTCTCTCAGAATGTTTCTTAACACCGAGCATCTATTAGCTAGCATCTCTTTGTCCTTATACTCAGATATCCGGACTTCAAAGACTCGGTACCGAGCATCTTCACCGTTAGTGACTGAGGCTGGCCACCTCAGCTCACCCTTTCAGCATCAGCAACGATTCTTTGCATCTACTGGTTTCTAATAATCTCGGACATCAATATCCGATCAGACTTTCGGGGGGGGGGGGACTCTTGATACCCCACAGGTATATTTCTATTATAGATATCAAATATTTTCCTAAATAAATAGTAACTTGCAAAGCAAGGAATACTAATCCAAATGGGAGAAGAAGTCTCGGATTAGGATGCAAAAGACACAAAGTCCTACAGGCAAGAGGAATCTCATTTCTCCTAGGTTTGCATATCTCATTCTCTATAAATACTCCTTCTCTCTCCCCTTATTATTCATTCTATTCCTGGAAGCTATTACTCTCTCTTTATCTCTCTAAACTCTCTCTCTACATTCTCTAACTTAAGCATCAGAGGGTTCGTGGGGGAAACCCCACATCTTACCTTACTTCTCATTGGTTGCTTGACCGCAGGATTCAGAGGTTCTGGAAATCAAGTTATCACTCTCCAATACTGGTTCTCTTTAACCTCAATGCAGAATCCTCTAGCACATCTTAGGAGCTCGTTCTCCTTCTTTGTATTTTAGCTTTATTTAAGTTTAGTCATAATTATTTACTTCTACCTTATGGGCTCTTGCTAGTAGAAGTAAAACTGATAACTACCTTCTTGCTGTAGGTCTTGAATTTCATGTATGTTTGTTTCTCTGTTTAATGAATTATGTTTACATTATCTTGTAACTACATATATCAGACTATTTTAAAATTTGAATCGAATGAATCTCATAAGACAAGTAAAACTCTTCCAATATTTATTTTTCATACATAAATTTAAACTTGACATCTTTCTCAAGAGAATTTAAATTTTTTTATCTTTTAAATCAGCAAATATTAGTTGTTTGAGTTAGAAATTTTTATTCCATAATATAAATGTGTGAAAATAAAATTAGAACCGTTAGATTAATATCTATTGAATTATAGTCAATTAAATGTTTTACAGGTATTAATATGTAAAATACTTAATAATTATAATTAAATAAAACTAAAATTAATTAAACAGTTCTAATTTTATTTATATAAATATAAATGTCTATATTATAATAATAGCTCATAAGAATTAAATAATAGAAGTTTTTATATTTGGAAGTGAAACATAAAAATTAAGGGACATCATTGTTATAACTAGATAAGTTCAGGTCTATTTTTACACTATTTATTTTATTTTAAAGTTGGTCCATCCAGGTACAGACACAGCTTAGCGCACTGACACACCTCCCAATCGTCACGGACGTTCCTTCATAACTATGTTTCCCTGTCTATTAAACCTCGATTAGCTCTTCCCTCCATTTAAATCCATACATTTCCACATCATCATTTAAAATCAATCCTTCTAAAATCCTTGACATGATGAGCTGTCTCCCGTTCAAACATATTCTAACTTGTTCGATACTTAACCTTTCAACACCTGTTCAACCGCTTGAACCTTTCAACACCTGTTCAACCGCTTTAAATCATCCATTAAATATCTAACACTTTCTATAACCGAACCCAACTCCGAACCGCACTTCTAATATATGTGTGTGTGTATATATATATAAAAGCCCCCCGAGCCTAACGGTACCGAACATAATATGAGCTTTCCGCGAACGTCACTTCATGCTCCCCGATATTCAGCTTCTGCTTTTTCTCTGTTAAACGTCGAACTGTTCTTCCACTACTACTGCTACTACAGCTTCACTTACTCTCAGTATAAAGCATCTGTAATCACTAATTATTATTATTTTTTTATTCGGTGAAGCAGTTTTTGTACGGAATCGACGCAACTTGTACGGAATTTTGCAGTTTTTTTAAAGCAATTTTTTTTAGTGAAATTTTCGGTTGAATTTCGTGGTTTTTTGGCTGATTTTGTTTGGAATTTTAGGGTTTTGTGATGTGGAGATCTTGTGAGATTGAATTTTCAGCTGTTTGATCCAGTTCGGAGCTATAATTTTGGAGGTAATTAAAGCAAGTTGCTTTTTTTTATGTCAAGCTTGAGTTGTAGTGAAGTTGCTTTTTGCTTACTTTGCATGCGAGATCTGAAGCAGTGATGCTTCTTTTTTTATTTGCTTTCTTGCAGTTAATAGCAGTGATTGCTTGTAATTTTTAAGCGGCTGCTAAACAGAAATATGGCTCAGAATAATTGGGAAGCTGATAAGATGTATGTAATCTTCCTTTTTTTTTTGGAAGTTTTGTTGGTGACTTTTAGTATTGTTATTGTCAGGTGATTTCCAGTAGTGAAAGTTGCACCTTTTTCTGTTGCAGGCTTGATGTGTATATTCATGATTATTTGTTGAAGAGAAAATTGCATAATTCTGCCAAAGCTTTTATGACTGAAGGAAAGGTTGCTACAGATCCAGTTGGTAATGCTGTCAGCTAATTAACAGTATTTTGTTTTAGTAGACTTTTCAATGCATGACTTGTTATTTATGTAATTGGAAAAAAAAAATAACTACGCTGCTGTTGCTGCTATCGTAGTATCCTGTTATTATTGTTTTTTAGTTGAACAGTTAAGTCTGCGACATGCTACTCTTGTTAGGCCAATTTAAATGTTGAAGTGTTTTGCATGATTGCTGTTGTACTTTCTGAAAATTTAAGCACATTTTTGAGATTGCCATTGAATCTTTGATTTGTTTGTGCAGCAATTGATGCACCTGGAGGATTTCTATTTGAATGGTGGTCGGTATTCTGGGATATATTTATTGCAAGGACAAATGAGAAACATTCTGAGGCTGCTGCAGCTTATATTGAGGTGTTGTAGTTATGATAGTTTATTTTTTACTCCTTTGATTCAGTGTTTTTCTTGGTTGATAAATTATGTTTCGTGCCTTTCAATTTCCTTATGCAACTTTAATTTCCACGGAAAATAGGCACAGCAATTTAAGGCAAGGGAGCAGCAACAACAGCAGCTGCAAATGCAGCAGTTGCAACTTATGCAACATCGCAATGCTCAGTTGCAACGAAGGGACCCTGGTCATCCAGCTCTTGCTGGTTCTATAAATGCTATGAACTCTGAAGGAATGATGGGACAGCCATCGGCCAGTGTCTTGGGCATGAAAATGTATGAAGAACGTATAAAGCACCCTCATTCTATGGATTCAGAGACATCTCCAGCTCTTATAGATCCTAATAGAGTGGCTCTTTTCAAATCAGCAGCAGGTCATCAGGGGTATGTACTGGTTTCCTAATTTATATTTGCAGTTTTTTTTAGTTGCATTTGGTGTTAATTTCTCTAGTTCTTGTTGATTCAGCCAGCTAGTACAGGGTAACTCTGGAAACATGTCTGCAGCTTTGCAGCAGATCCAGGCACGAACTCCTTTGACAACTGTAACTACTTGGACCATAACCTTTAAATCTCATCGTGTTACTTGCTGCCATTGTTCTATTTTGTTTAATAATTTAGAATGCTCATTCCACCAATTGTGACCTGTTTTGCAACTGGAGTTTGTAGGAGATCAAAAGTGAAGTCAACTTGGGCTCAACTCAGAAAAGTTTGCCTATGGACCCTTCAATCTATGGACAAGCAATTTTGCAATCAAAGTCTGGACTAGGTGGTGCAGGTATTGCAGGGAAGAGATTGCTATATGAATTTTTGTAGTAATTTTCACAAGTAGAATGCACTTGTTTTTTCCCCTTCTTGTAGATCACATGAATTTGGACATAAAGATTGGCAGTTTCTTATGGTGTGATATTAACCCTGAGACATAGTCTCTCAATTAAGTAAATGCTTTGATGGTGGACAGGGGATTGCTTAGTAGTGTCAAACCTTTATGAAGTTAAGCAGCATTCTGGGTTATAGTACTTGACAAGCTGGTCTTGTCTGCTGTTATTTTCTATGTCTGTATGTGGTTGGATATTAATCATAGTGAATATCTTCAAATCCTGTCAAACATACTTTGAGAGAGAGAGAGAGAGACAGAGAGCAGTCAAGTTCCAGAACTCTGGATCTAGCCAGAACATAATGGGTTGACTCCTAAATATTGCTTGTCCAGCTCAATCCCAAAGGTTTTAGCCAGCACTCTAAGAATGAAGTTTAAATTTTGAGGCATCCATCATCACCATCTTCACCTACCAAAAATCCAACCTTCCATTTGCATGACATGCATCAAAAAGTTGTTTTAAAGAAACATCTGCTCTATTTTGGACAGCTAATTCTAATGTAGCATTTGTTTTTTTGTCAATGTAATTTAAGTGCTATTTTCATGTTGAATTTTACCTATATGTGGTTTTTTTTTTTTTTTTTTATGGCATTTACTGTCTGAGAGACTCAGTTGAGTAACCTTCTGTTGGGATGGTGGTTATTTTTGAAATGGAGCAAAAAATATTGATTTTGTTACATCCTTCCATTCAGGGTTAAATCAAGGTGTAACTGGTCTTCCATTAAAGGGATGGCCATTAACTGTAAGTTGTATCTAGTTTTCCTCATAGTGCATATTCCTTATGGCTTTTATTTGCATATGGCCAAGTCGTTGACCACATAACACCTAATGCTGCAGGGAATTGACCAATTACGGCCAGGTTTGGGAGTACAAATGCAGAAACCTAACATAACAACCCAAAATCAGTTTCTTTTGGCGTCACAACAGCAACAGGTCTTGGCACAGGCTCAAGCACAGAGCAACCTGGGAAATTCAAGTAACTTTGGAGACATGGATCCACGAAGATCAAATCAGTTGCCTCGGGGTAGCTTGAATACAAAAGATGGACAATCCACAAGAAATGATGGATCAGTATGCTCTCCTGTGCAATCAAGCTCACCGAAGGTTTGAATACCTTCTTAATATGTGATCAAACCAACTATTTTGCATTTTGGATGTGTGTGAGCTGGCTCATGCTTGTTTTTTTTGGTTAACTTTAGTTGTTGGAATTTATTAAGTTCTTAGGTTTTAAGTTGTGCCTTTTGAACTTTTTGGATGGAGAACTTGTCTTTTCTTCTGAATAATTTGGTCATAAATCTTGAAAGGAGCAGTGTGCTGAACCATGCTTATCAATGTATCTTTGTCAAGCTATTTAAGTGTGTATATTAATGCATATTTTTTTCTCATAATCAGGTTTGTATAGTGAAGGAAGATGATCATCATTAACGTTACTGATTCAGGATGTAGGAATCGTTGTGAATGCCATAGTACTGACTTTTTTTTTTTATGCTTTTTGAACAGATGAAGATGGCCCAGATGCAGCATTCTTCATCTCAACAGCAGGACCAATTGCAGCAGCAGCAACAGTTGCAACAGGTTGTACATGTTCCCCTGTTTCTTTGAAATCACTTAATGATCTGATCATATATGATATTTCAAATGGAAGTATTATCAATATTGTAATTGCATGCTTTTTAACTAGAAGAATAACAAAAAAATTTTATTTGCCGGCTGCAGACTAACAACCGAAAAAGGAAACAACACTCTTCTTCTGGACCTGCAAACAGTACTGGTACAGGGAATACAGTGGGTCCCTCGCCTAGTTCTCCTCCATCAACTCACACCCCTGGTGATGGAATAACAACAGCAAGCAGCATGCAGCATGTTAACAGTGTGTCAAAAGGCTTGATGATGTATGGTGCAGATGGAACAGGAGGTCTTGCATCATCTTCCAACATACTGGTATAGTACTTGTTTTACGCATGATATACAATAGGCATTTTGTTGATAGTTGCAAATCTGAATTGTGAGCAGTCATTTTCTCATAAATGCATTAGAGACCTAATCCTCGTATTATTTAATAATGAGCTTGTGTAAATATAGATAGAACAATCAGATTTTACTTTCAAACTATCATGTCAATGAACTTGAGCCTTTCAAAAGGAATTTCTTGCACTATAGCTGCATTATGCATAGACATATTATGTGTTATTGTAGACATTACATAACATGAACATTACCACACTTCTGTGGACATGATTTTGTTATTTGCAGGATGACATGGACCGCTTTGGAGATATTGCTTCTCTGGATGATAACATGGAATTTCTTTCACATGATGGAGGAGGTGGAAGAGATTTATATGGAACGCTAAAGCCAAGTTCCACCGAGCACCAAAAAGAGTCTACTAAAGGTAATTCATTGCAGTATTATCCTATGCCTTTGCTGAGTTAGAATGACTGTTACTTTCTACTTGAGCTGTGGCTACATTCTCAATTGCAGGCTTTACCTTCAGCGAGGTTGGTTGCATACGGAACAGAAACAGCAAAGTCACCTGCTGTCATTTTTCTTCAGATGGAAAGTTGCTAGCCAGTGCTGGACATGACAAGAAGGTATGTTGTATGATATTTTAAATGATAAATGTATATTTGACAAATTATTTTTCAGGATCATAGGTCATCTCACTTATATTGCTCACAATCATGCCCTTGTTCAAAAATACATTTTGTGGTCAGATATTCTAAGCTGACAGGGCCGACTTAGCAAGCATTAGCAACTCTTGCTGAACCAAAAAGATCACAGTATCTTAGAACCAGCATGCCCTTACTGTGGGGGTCCATAGGCTTATGATACTCATTAATGACAATAGATACTCTGTTCGATAAATTTTATGTCATCAATTATTTTCATGTTATCAGAAGATAAGCAGAAACATATACAAGTCAAGTATACATAATAAGGCCCATGCCTGAAGATATTAAATAAGTTTTCCTTTGCTGTATGTATAAGGTTGTCCTGTGGAACATGGATACCCTGCTAACGGAGACGACCCCTGAAGATCACAAACTAGTTATTACAGATGTTCGTTTTAGGCCAAATTCATCTCAGTTAGCCACAGCTTCAGTTGATAAATCTGTGCGATTGTGGGATGCCGCCAATGTAAGTATCTTTTCAAAATCAGTCTTTTTCCTTCAAGATTTTGTTGATAATATTAATAGTAATTCACAGCTTTTGTGTCCTTTGGTTTTGCCTAATGTGTCTGAGCATTCTGCTAATTATGCACAATCCTTATGATAAGTTACACACGTCCTCATTCCAGTTGCAAGTATTTACACACTCATGTTCTTTTTGCAGCCAAGCTATTGCCTGCATGCCTATACAGGTCACACACCTGTCATGTCCCTGGATTTCCACCCCAAGAAAACAGACCTTTTCTGTTTTAGTGATAACGACAATGAAATTCGTTATTTTAATATCAATCCATTCTCGTGCACTCGTTTTTCTAAGGTCTGTCACTTGTTCTTTTCATTTTTCCTGTTAAGTGTCTCATTTTTCATGAACAAGTAGAATTTGAATCATTGTGTGGTTCCAATCTTTTGCTCAGGGAGGGACTGCACAAGTTAGATTTCAACCAAGAATGGGGCAACTACTGGCAGCAGCATCTGATAAAGTAGTGTCCATCTTTGATGTCGAAACTGATAGGCAAATACACTCATTCCAGGTATTGCATTTGAATTAATGGGCTGTTATTTTGGTTATTCTGGCTGAGCTTAAAAAATTTTGACATTTTTCAAAATAAGAAATTCATGAAGGGTTGCTTTCAGACAATGTATTATTTTTAATTTTTGGACTTGTTTCATTTCATGACCTCTTTTCTGTAGGGGCATTCTGAAATGGTGAACTACATTTGCTGGGATGCAAATGGAGATATTCTGGCATCTGTTAGTCAGAACTTGGTGAAAATTTGGTCTTTGGCCTCGGGAGAGTGCATTCAGGAGCTCGGATCCAATGGGAACCAGTTTCATTCCTGTGTTTTCCATCCAAGTTATTCAACTCTCTTGGTAATAGGAGGAATCTCGGTAGGTCCTTTTTATTATTACTCTATAAACAGTAATAGACAACGTAAATAATAAATGATTCACTGGTGATTATCAGTGTAGATGGCACTTTTGTATCTTGCACGGTGTTCTTATTCTGTTTGTCTATATTACCTCTGCTTTAGGAAGAACAGATTCATGATTTAGGTTGTTTCCAATGGACAAAGCAATTCTCATCAGCATCATAACTAACATTGATGCATTAGTACTGAATTCAGATCACCATGTCACTTTTTTATGCTAAATGGACTTTCCAAAGTAGTTAATATGTTTGTAATAATTTATATTTTTTGTTTTGTTAAAAAAATATATGGCTGCAGTCATTAGAGCTATGGAACATGGCTGAGAATAAAAGCATGACAATTCCAGCTCATGAGAACATAATCTCAGCCTTGGCACAATCTCCTGTCAGCGGAATGGTAGCTTCTGCAAGTCATGATAGCTCAGTCAAGCTATGGAAATAACTGAAGAAGATCGAGAGCTAGTTCTGCAGAAAACTGCGAAACAAGCAGTGCCATGGTGGTTTAGGTCACCTATCCAATTTTTTTTTTTTTTTTTTTTTTTTATAAGTATTGATCCTACATATATGTGTAATTTGTAGTGCAATTTCTTTTTCCAAATTGTTATTACATTTGGTGAAACTTGTGAGATGCATAAAGAGCAGTTGGTTTGGCGGAAGATGGAGAGCTGTAGTAGATTCATAATTGGCAAATATTTCGTGTACATAATTCTCATCTGTGTTTTATCAAAATTTAGAGCCTTGTACTGTTTGTGTATATCATCCAGAAAAATTTTTGAAAGTGAATTTCTACTATGTTCTCAGGACAATCGAAACAAGTGGCTTAGTGAAAGTACGAAGACGATAATGTTCATATGTTCTGGTCAGGAAACGAACAAAGGGTTGGTGTCTGAAGTAAAACAGGAAGTCTATAAGGGAAGCACAGTGGGGGGAGAGTAAGTCATATTTCATTATAGAAGTGATAATAAAAATAGAAGAATTTGAGTAAAATGTTTTTTAGAGGGTAATGAGATTAGATTGAGGATTTTTTTTCGTGAGATGTAAAAGGAATGATTGATATATTTTTTGAAATATTTGAACAAATGATTATCTAATATTAAATAATAAATATCTTGTCTCTTTTTAACATGGTTTGTATATTGAATTTGTAATTTATTAAATAATCTTTTTTTATGAATAAGGAATTTTTCTAGGCTTTTTTGAATGTATTAATGACCTTAAAATGTAATATAAATTTAAAAAATAAATTATGCATTGCTCATGTCTTTTTAGGCTCTTACTACAGTATAAACGTATACAAAACATCTTGATTTTAATATAATATATTTTAATATATCCTAAAAATCATAAAATACATAGAAAATCATAATATAAATAAGAGGTGATGAATTTTTTTTTATTAAGAAGATGGTCAAATAATTTAAATGTTGATTCTTTTCTTGAAACAAAAGAAAAGAAGGAAATTATCGAAGGGAAAAGGTGTAAATTGAATCCTCACATTTTGTCTTAGTTTTATATTGGACTCTTTGATTTTTTTTTTAAGTCAAATTGGAATTTTTAGTTTAGAAATTTAGATCATATTGAACCTTTACTGAATATAATCAAGTCATGTAATTTTTTTTAGTGCGATTAAGTCTTATAGATCAATAAAAAAATTAATTTTAACAGATATTAACAAATAAAATTGATAATTTTTTTAAAAATATACATGTAACCTAATTATAAAATTTTAAAAATTTTACAATCAAGTGATTAGTTGAATAAAAAAAATTATTCATCAATTATTGTGTAGGTTTAAAAATTTAAACTAATGAATAAAATTTAAAAAAAAATTATTCAACCATTAAAATCAAATTTTAAGTTAATTATCAATTCGCTATTTATATTAGCGAATAAATATGGTCATTTTATTGAAATTTATATCACTTGATTGTAAAACTTTAAAAAATTTACGAAAAATTTAAAAAATTATTTTATAGATTTAAAAACTTTTAAAATTTTATAATTAGGTTATATATATATATATATATTTCTAAAAAATTATCAAATTTTATTTGTTAGTATCTGTTAAAATTAATTTTTTATTAATCAATAGGATTTAATTGTATTAAAAAAATTACAAGACTTGATTGTATTAAGCAAATGTTCAATATGATCTAAATTTTTAAAATAAAAGTTTCAATTTGGCTCAAAAAAATCAATGCGTCTAATGTGAAATCAGGATAAAATGTGGGAGTTCAATTTGCACCTTTTCTCAATGATAAAAAGAAAAAATACTTTAGTTTTCAAAAAAAAAAAAACTTTAAAATGAATATACTGTTAAACTACTCAACACCATAGGAAATTTAAAAAAAAAATCATCTCAAAAGATGTTTCGAGAAAAATGGAGGGATACCAAACTACTATTTCTCCTCCGACGATCTCACTCCTATTTTTCTCCAATTACTTCGTAACAAATGTTAGATTTTTTTTCTTTTTTTTTTTTGGATAAGGTTCATTTTTGCCCCTAATGTTTTTACCGAGGCTCAAATAAGTCCTTGATCAAATTTTAGGTACAAAAAAACTAGGGTTTTTCTTTTTTGAGCTTTTTAAGCCCCTCACTAACAGATGTCAAATTTAAAATCCTAACTCCGTCACAAAGGCAAGTGACGTGGTAGTTGGACCCCACATCAGCCACCAATTCTGTCCCTTTGCCCTCATATGTCTTCGTCCCTCAAACAAACTCTTCATTTTTCTTCTTCTTCTTCTTCTTCTTCTTCTTCCAATAGATCCATCCATCAGAATAAATATTATTCTTCATGTGATTACCCACTTCAACAACTTCATGTTGTCGCCACTTTGTTATCTTCTCCATCTGGGTTTCTCAAAGCATGTCTTGTGCAGAGCTTTACCCACTTCAAATCGCACCCGAATTCATCGCGCCCTCTTTAGTGCAGAGCTTTAGAGCTTTGCTTTAGTGTCGCTCTTGAACGTCGCACCCTCTCCACTGCACAAAATTTGGTCATCCCTCCAATCTCTAATGCATTAATGGCTGCACTAAAGCGTGCTCAGGCTCATCAGAGACGGATTGTTCTAAATAGCAGCAGCAGCCTTTGTTGGCTCATCAAGACCAAGTTGCACCACTAGGAGCATGGAAATGAGTTTCATTACCATATGGCAATCTTCACACACTCTAAGATTCTTAATAATCCAAATTGTTGTTCTTAGTTTTGTCCACATGTATCTTAAATGCAACAGGGTAAAAGATGCTCACAAGGTGTTTGATAAGCTGTCTCAACCAGATGTTGTTGCTTACAGTGCTTTACTAGCATGGTCACAGGATCGTCCTTCATAATGGAATAGATTGGTTGGTTCGAATAACGCAAAATGCACCCATCATACCATCGATTCATACCAATTACAAGAATCGCTTTCGCTGGATGCTGCAAATGCTTTGATGTCAAAATTAGGAGCTCATTTGGAACCATTTTGACGTCTCGTAGACGAAGCAAGCCCTTGGGAGGAGAAATCAGCGATGATTTCTCAGTTCAAACCACTTCAGTTATGGATGCTTTGCCTACCAAGATGTTTCTAGCGTTAATTTTGACTATAAATTCAGGGCCACTTCCCAGCAGGCATTGGTCGGTTCTTCTTTTCAAATAAACCTCTGTTTTTTTTCTTCTTTCAAATTAGAGCACGGAACAAAACTTATATAGAAGCAATATTTGATTATCTTAGTCATGTTTATTTCTGAATTTCCCTGATCTCGTTCTTTTCTGTTTTGAAACTTTTTCTTCCACTTGTGCATATAGCTTGTTATGTTACTACATGAAATATGTATATTACTCATGGATGTGATTTCAATCTGTAATTTACGCACTGGTCAGGGAACAAAGTGGTGGATATTATTTCTCAAGCCCGAGAGATTGGTGATGTGATGCGGAGATTTAGGTAGTTATTCGCTTCTGGTAAGCTGAAGATGCAACACTCTGTGAGTTGGGCGAAGGTTAACACCGACGGGGCCTTTGATAATGGGGTGCAGTTAGCTACAGCAGGTGGTGTGGTTAGGGATTCGTCTAGCAACTGGGTGTCGGGGTTCACTGCGAAGATTGGGAGATGTTCAATAACTGCGGCAGAATTATAAGGAATCTGGGATGGCTTGATGTTGGCTTAGGATGTGGGGTTCCGGAAGGTAATTTTGGAAACAAATAGCTTATGTGCTATTCAGCTGCTTCAGTCTCGTTTTGGTGGTGTGCATGGACATAGTCATTTGTTTGCCTCAATTCAAGCTTTACGAGGACCGTGAAGGGTGAGGAGGAGGAGAAGAAGTCGATTTAAGAAAGAGTCTTTAAGCAGTGCTGAGGTGGACCTATATGGAGAGGAGTTGGGGTATGTGGGGTCCATATAGAGAGGAGTTTACGGGAGTTTGGGATTTTAAGTTTCGCTTCTGTTACAGAGGGGCTTAAAAAGCTCAAAAAAGAAAAACCCTAGTTTTTTTGTACTTAAAATTCGATCAGGGGCTTATTTGAGCCTCGGTAAAAACATTAGGGGCAAAAATGAACCTTATCCCTTTTTTTTTTTGCAAAATGATTTTTTTTTTATATATATTACATAACGATAAATAAATCATTTACAGTATCCAAACCAAATATAAAAAAGAGAAGGCGTGGTACGGCAGCTGGCCAACATACGCTTCTCTTTATCGACTGTTCTCCGATGGATAAAGCCGCGACAACCGCCGCCGTTGAATCGGAGGAAATTCCTGATGCTTTTCTCTGTTGCGTATGTCTGTAAGTTTTCTCTCTCTCATATTCTTCTATTTTTCAAACAATTTTTGACTTAAATTGTTCGTTTCTCAAATTCAAAGTTCAAGGTTTTTTTCCCCCTTATATTCTTGAATTGTGTAATTAATTGAATATAGACTGTTAAAGCTTGACGTTGAAAGAGTTGCAGGTGAATTTTTTACTAACACTTGTTCAGTTGAATTCTTAGATTTTGAATGTTCGGATTTTGTGCTTGAAATGATTGTGATTGAGATTGAGAACAGGAGGATACTAACTATGCAATTAACTTATATTTGAAGATGATATTAAGTTGGATCTGCTCATTTCTGTGCAGAATTCCTCTGGAATTTGTTCCGAGTTGACGCAGCAGGAGAAATAGAGTAAGATGATTAGGGTTGGAACAATAGAAAATAATTAGAGTTAACAACCTCTAAATTATTATTAGAATTGAAATTAGAACAAATTTGATGAATAAAACTCTCTGCAGGACCCTTATTTATACTAGTTGATTAAATCCTGAAGGAATAAGAATTACTAATAAAAGAAGAAACTAAACAAGAAAACATAAAGCTTAAAGGAATAAGAAAATATAATCCTAATTTGAGAAGAAAAGCTGAATTCTAATCCTCAATTGAATAGGAATTGGATGCTTCTGCATCAATCTTCTTGGGTCAAAAAAAGATTCGGCTCCAACGAGTAAGCTTCAATAAATTCTTCATGAATGGCTGGATCAACTCGTAATGCATGTGTTTTCATTTGTTGATTTGCCTTGCCATTTCACCAAAATTCGCTTGTACTGATTTCCCCTTCTTGATGTCGTTTCTTTGACATCCAACACATCCTCAATAACATCTGATTGCACTTTTGGTAGATGATTAGCTTGCTTATAAACTGGTTCTAGATGCAAGTCTGAAACATTGAAGATTGGGCTGATTTATAAATCAGCTGACAGCTCAATTACATATGCATTAGAGCTGATTTTCTGTAGCACTTTACAAGGTCCAAATTTCCTAGACTTAAGCTTGTCATAAGTGCCCCTAGGAAACCTTTCTTGCCACAAATGCACAAGCACCAAGTCACCCTTCTTAAATTCCTGCAGTCACCAATGCTTGTTCACAGCAGAAGAGTAAGCTGCATTGCTAGCCTTCAAGGCTGATTTCACCTCTTGATGAACCCGCTGAATGTGGTCAGCAAAATCCTCTTCTTCATCACTCACCCTAAGCATCTACTCTATATCTCCCGCTGCACGATGAGTATTGGTAGAATTTGCATCCGTTCTTCCAATTTTCCATTCGTTTATTTTGACTTCTCTTTGAAATTTGAATAATGTATGTTCTAAGATGCATTCTCATCCTGGTGTCAAAACAAAGAAAACACAGTTCCATATAATATTACATTAATTGTTTTGCTATCGGGATGTTGTTACATCAATTTGGGCGTGCATGTCTCTTGTGTAGCATGTCTACACTAGATAGTGTAGCTGTAGGTAGTTGTAGCTCAAGTAGTGTTTTGGATGGATGACTTGTATTCTTATTTGTGCTTTCTGTTAGTTACTTTCTGTGTTCCTCTATTGTTTTTCTTTTAATATATTAAGTATTATTTTTCACATTGGTTGATGATGCTATATGTTATTTTCTTCATTTTGTTTCAGGGACCTCATATTCAAACCCATAGTGCTCTGTAAGGCATTGCTTTGCTTGGTAACATCATTTACTTTAAAAATCATCAAATGCAGACTTAACGCCTTTTTCTGTTCTTTATCCTTTTTTGGTTGCAGCTTGTGGCCATCTTTCCTGTTTCTGGTGTGTCCATAAATCTATGAATGGTATACAAGAGTCCAATTGTCCAATTTGCAGGAATCCATATAAACACTTTCCAACAGTCTCTGAGATGCTTCATGCCTTGCTCTTGAAGCTGTATCCTATCACCTCTAGGAGGAGAGAAGAACAGATTCTAGGTATCTTCATATTTGTTTTGGAATATTCCTCTATTCTTTTCACACTTATCCCATATGCAATATACATAATCCAATATAACCTAATAATTAAATATAACCCAAGTAGTTTATCTTGAGAAAGTTGTTCAAGAAACTCTCTTAAGTTTTCTTAGACAAAATGATGTTAAGCGTATATTTCCTGTGAACGTGAGATCATATTTCCATTAGGTTAATGATATTTTAGCCTTAATAAGTTCAATAATAGGCATCATCCTGAGTTGAACCACTGATATTCTTGCACTGCTTAGCACATCTGGTCAAGGAAATTGTGTGCTTTTTTTATTTTCTGATTTGGTAAACACTCGGTCTTTGAGATAACAGGAAACCCCAGACCCAATGCTTATTAATTGGAAAATAGAAAATGCATCCTTGATGACACTAAGGAATAGCTTGATTTGCTCGTGAACTCAGCCAAAAGTCTTAAGCTTAACAAAATAGTGAATGAAACTTCAATTCTAAATGCTAAATAAACAAATAAATGGATAGCAGAAAGGGAAAAAATGTTAAATTGCTGTTTACCCTTTAATATAAACTAAAGAAATAAGCAAGTTTTCATATAACCATTTATTATTTCCTATTGATGTTTTATTTTACTGCATTGAAACACCAATGATGTTATATGTGGATTATGGCTTCACAAATAATAATAGAAATAGCTGTAACAAGAATTTGTAGAAATCATGCATTCAAGTTTCATTTCGGTCTCTCCTATTCTAACTATGGAAAGTGGCAAGACAAATTTGGTTCTTTATTGATATTATTATACCATGAGTGCCATTGGTTAGGTAGGATCAGTAAAACTCAATATGGTTCTGTTACCTTTTGATATTTCAGTGGAAGAAAAAAAAATGGGCTTCTCTTCACCACAGTTTAACCATATTGCATTTGAGCCACCTGACAATCAAGAGCATGATCACCTGAAGGATAATGGACAATCCTCAACCTCTGGTTTGGACTCCAACTCATGCTTAGAACCTTGCTCCACAAAGGAAGGAGAGGCTAAGGGAAGTCACAAGCGATTGTCAATCACTGATGTACAGTGCACGGCATGCAAGCAACTGCTTTATCATCCAGTTTTTCTTAATTGTGGTCACGGTAACCTTTTGCACTTGAATTAATTCACTAACATGCTATCACATACTTTCACATATCATTTCAAAAACTCAGTTTGATCTTCATTTACTATTTTCTTTGTTCTTGTTTTTATCATACTTCAGGGTATTGTGAGACTTGCATCTCTTATCCAGTTGATGATATGCTTAAATGCCAAGTTTGTCATTCTTTGCACCCAACTGGTTTCCCAAAAGTATGTTTGGAGCTTGATAATTTTTTGAAGGAACAATTCCCTACAGAATATGCCTTGAGAAGAGATGCTGTTCAGCTGAAACCATCAAATATTGAGAACCCTACTAACTGTATGTTTGCACTTCCCTATAATAATAGCTTCTCAATTCGTTTTAGCTGCTTAAATACATGCCTATCAAGGGAACTATGACCTGGTTAGCATAGTGTCTACAAAAGTTCATATCATTGTATGTCCTTAAATTGCTCATATGCCCTGTAAAATACATCCACTTGGTTATACACACGTATTCGATAAAGCATCTTTTATGTTATGTTTAGATTTATATCCCATTGTAAAATAGAACATCCTCTCTAGTTATCTTTTGACACAATTTCATCCTGCATCAATTTCTGAATGTTTGAGATATTATATTATACTGTATACTTTTTTGCTTCAGGTTCTTCAGGAGCTAGTAAAAAAGATTTTCCTCTTTTCTCAATCCCGAATGTTTCTCACTCAAAGCTTCACATTGGTGTTGGTTGCGATTTTTGTGGGGTAATTTCTAGTCTATTATTTTCATTCCTTTTTTTTTTTTTTTTAAATTCCCATGTTTCTGGGATACCAGATATTCAGTATTGCATACACCTCAAAACTTGGTTTTTTTTTAATGCATCTTCTAGTCAGATTAGTTGTAGATGGCTAGAATGATGGAGTTTTGGACTTAATGCTCACATCTATTGCTTTTGTCTGGAATGAGCTAAATGTAAGTTGGGCAAATATGATTCTTGGACTAGGATGTATTTATTTATTTGTTAAGTTACTAGTTGGCATGTTATATTAGGATTTAGGATTGCATTTTCTGGGCAGTAAACACAATGTAAGTTAGCAAGCTCTCTGAAAATGCAAATACATTCATATCATTTGCCATGAATGATATGATAATTCTTTTGTTTTAGTTTAATGTGGAGAATAGATTAACCGTTTGATGGATCATTTCAAATGTTCTGGTATTATCTACAGTTTCATAATAATAGACTTGTAATAACAGATGTATCCCATATTTGGGGATAGATACCGTTGCAAAGATTGTGTTGAGAAAATCGGTTTTGACCTATGTGGAGACTGCTATAAGACTCGCTCGAAACGTCCTGGTAGATTCAATCAGCAGCATACACCAGAACATAAGCTCGAGCATGTAAATTCTGACAACATTCAGGTACTACTTTGGAGACAACTGCACGAAGACTTTGAGGATGGTTCCATTGCTCTTGCCAGCCCTCCTGATCTTTCAGATGTTCCAGAAAGCGAATCCCCTTCCCCTCTTGTATTTGTCGATGATGAAGAAGCGGTGGGTACTCATGCTATCCACGCAGAGCGTTCAAACGATCAAAATGAGAGTGAATAATCCTGTTAAATCTTCTTGGACCGTTTTATTTAAGGTTGCTAGGTTTGGCTGTATGAATAATTCACTGGATATATTTTATCAACCTCCAGTGCGAGCATAGTTTGCCTTTTAAATTTGTGTACAGAGTGCCCCCAAAGCATTGACATCTGCAGTCATGCATTGTTGTACAAAACATCCCTCCTGCTCATGGTCACCTATTTGCAGGGGTATGGGGCCTGGGGGCGAGAGAGAAACAGTTCAGAGCCATAATCCCTAAACTACATATGTTTTTTAGTACTATTCTTCAACATTTTAATTTTTCTTTTCTATATATTTAATTTTTTATTTTTAAATTAATGAATTATGCCAGCGCAATATGTTAGAATTTTTAGTTTTTAGAGCCAACTAGGTCTAAAATTGACCCTATGCTTGGGTGGGACGAAAGTAAACGGAAGAAAAAATATGAAAAAAAAAATTTCTTTTGTATTTTTCCTCGATTGGGAGAGTGGAAAATAAAAAGGAAGGAAAATAATTACTAATAAATTATTATTTTAATAATTTTCTTTCTAAAATTTAAATTTGAATTCAAAATATATTTAATTTAAACTTTTTTTCCTTCAATCCCTCTCCATTTTTAGAGAAAAAATATTTGGTGGAAAAAATTTCTATTTTCCTTTGTCTCTTATTTTTCATCACCTTTCCAAGGTGTTTTCTACACTTACTTTATTTTAAAACAAAGTAATATACTTTGTTTAAGAAAATTTATTTAAATTTACAAAAAATATCAAAAGTATTATATTTTTTTTGTAAAACAACATCATTTTGTATAAAAATAAAAATTAAAGTGTTTTTCATTATAACTTGATATATTTAACATTGAATTCTTGCATTATAGAAAAATAAAATACTTTTTATGAAATTAATTTTTATAGTTTTTATAATTATATAAAATGAAATTATTTTAATAAATTTTAAATTTTTTGTTAAATTAATAATTTAACAAAAATATATCAAGTTATAACAAAAAAAAATACTAGTTCTTATATTTATGAAAAAATAATATTATTTCACAAAAATAAAATAAAAATTTTACATTTTTCCCAAATTTTGATAAATTTTTGTAAACAAAATAAGAAACAAAGTAACTATAGAAGACATTCTTTTCCAAATATGAAAAATTTTTGCCATTATATCCTTTCTTTCCCTTATTTTTCCTCTTCCCAAACATAATATGAAATAAATAATTTATTTTTTAGGTCTATAAATTGTTGCTATTTATATATGGCATTGATATTTAATCAATTCAGTGTGATCTGAATCACAAGTCAGATTAAAATTTTTAACAATTCATTTAATATAATTGTATATATCGCATCTTAAACAAAAACAATCCATATACTATATTTCAAAATGTCGTTCAAGAAGAACAATTTCTATTGACAGATTCAAATAAATTAATCTAAGTGGAGATGTTTATGCAAGAATGATCCCTAATAGCTGGCCTCAAATGAATCAATGTAAAATACACTGAAAAGAAAAGGGGGGGATAAGTGTAGAGTGAAGAGTGAAGAGCTGAGCAGGCAGGCAGCACAGCAGCCTGGGCGTTGGAAGGAGTGAATGAATGGTACGAGGCTTCTCGGTGTTTGCACAAATAATATAATATGGTACTGAAAATGGCGCGTGTGTTAATGATTGTCACCTGAAAAAAGCGGGAGGACGTGAAACAAGGTTTGTATTTACTTAAAACAATAATTAATATTAATAATATAAAAAATAAACAAAAATTATCTATCAAGTTTGGTGGAGATTCCAGCACCAAACTCAATGAATCATCAAGTAGTAGTGGATAGCAGCAGCAATTCACACGTTCACCTTTTTGTACATCTTTTTCTTTCTTTTGCTGCTCATTTTCCATCACCTCAAAACCTATATATATATATATATATATTTTTTTTTTTTTTCTTAACAACTAAATTAAAGAAGTGAAAGATCGATCTCATGACCGCAACTTTTATATATATATATATATATATACTTTTAATATTTTTTTTAACTTTATATATAATTATTGAGCAGGTTAAATAGTTGGAAGAGTTTTGCTCTTTGTGTTATTTTCAATTCAAATTTTAAAATATTTATAGTTATTGAATAAAAAGTTAATATATAATACCCCCAAACCCTTGGCCTAGTGGCAAGGGTCTTGGGGGTAGTGGTTGAAGGTTGGCGGTTCAATCCCCCCCTCCCCCTCCAACCTCCCACAAATCTCTTTGGTAAAAAAAAAAAAAAAAGTTAATATATAATTATTAAAAACTAGATTATGTTCAATTTATAATTTCAACTTGCAACAAGTTTTATTCTGCTGTGTGATTGGAGTGATGAACCTATACTCTACACTAGGAAATTCCTCAGCACTACACAAGTCTGCTACGGAACCATTGGATCCTACCAAAATTATAAATATACATATGCCTTCTCCTCTAGTACCATCTACCAGTTTTGGGCTTGTGGCAAGAAATTGAACCATGCAAGACATGTAAATAATATATACAAGTTTTACTCATAAAATGGAGTTACTCCTGTACTCC
>CATIWK010502167.1:0-25181 GCA_949634005.1 Mallotus japonicus
TGAATGAATGATCTCTCCCCCATATGATGAGATGTATATATAGAGAAGGAAAGACTCAAACCTCTTAGGAATATGATTCCTTAGTCTTGTAGGATTTGTGTCCCTTTGAGAACATTTTCCAAATAGGAACCTTAGACATATTTCCCTTTACTTGATGGGCAAGTGTCCTTGTTCAAATAGGAATATAAGTGTGAGGTATCAAGGTTTATATATTGAATTATTTGAATAAATGCAATAATTGATATGTTTATTTAATTGTTATACACATTGTACATACATTAAAAAATACTCAACAAAGAGATTTCACATAGGTTTTAGGTTGGCTTACACACACAAGCAACTGCCTCCAGCGCTGAGATAACGAGTAGAGATGAGACTGAATGTTAAGATCATCGCGTCAAAAGAAAACAAGATGAGGTTATTTTTGGACATACAACCAATTTGGAATGCCCCCATCCAAATAGCATGTGTAAGTCATATGCGAATTCTTAATTATTACCTGCTAATGAGAGTACCTACAGAGTTCAAGTTAGGCGCAAATGAGCAACTGAACTCATATTTGTATGGTGTTTTTTGATTGACATCAAATTAAATTAAACATTATAGCACATGATTCATACTATGTGTGCTTGTTTGCTGAAAAGGTAGTGGGAGAATAACCACTTTTCCATTGTGTGAGATCTTGAGGATAATCTTAAAGTCTCACATTTTACCCCTATACTTTTTGTTGTTTTATGATTCATACATGGTGTTTTGCTATCTTAGCATGCTACTTATAATTATGAATTATTCAATCTACATACCATATCTAGAAAAGCAGCTATGTATAAATTATGAATTCTAAGTAGAAAAGCAAGATTTTATCCAGTGTGTTATTGACCGACCAATCTTGTCAATTGAGAGAAGTATGACTTGATTATGGATACATAAAATGAAAATACCTAAACATGCTCTTCGAAATAAGAGATGTTAATATGATTTGAAAAAGACTAATTTAGGGTATTGTGAGTATGATTGTTTAATTAATATTAATTTTTATTTAGGGTTGAACCTTTTATGTTATTCATAATAGATGTATAGTAATAAGTGTAACGAGACGACGAAGGAGCCCCGAGGGGCAATATGCCTTTGAGGGCATGAATGAACAAAAAAGTATATCATGGCAGAGAAGGGCATAAATGAAGGAAAAAGTATATTGAAGGGCACTTTAGTAAATATGAATAAATATTATATATTTATATTTTATGATGGTGTGATGGGTGGAACATAATGTTGTCTCCTCATAGTAACCTTTAATGTGCTTTTTATGCTCTTTAAAGGGGTACCTTTAGCATAAGCTCTCCACCATTCCTAAGGCTTGTGTGCATGTTTAAGGACACAGCCCTAAGTGAGCTCTTTAATTGAGAAGCTAGGGCATCGAGTTCAGGGAAAGAGGAATTTAGTATCTCCTTAGAGAAGGAACTCTATGAAAACTACGAGGCCAAGGTCTTCGTAGTGCGTGTTCTCCTAGGACCGAGGTTAAAATATAGCTAGCGCTATGCGCTACATAGAGGAATGATAAGGCACACGTGGGACTCGAATGTATATAAGAATTAAGAGGCAAATGTGAGGTTCAAAATATATGAAAATAGTGAGGTGAATGCGAGACTCAAGGCAAACATGAGACTATAATATAGATGTGGATTATGAGGCAAGTGTGGGGTATAAGAAAAGGGGAGAACAATATCATTAAACATGCAAAGTTCGTTGGGTTTGCCAATACTCAAGATAAGATAAGGGCCTTCGAAATAAAATTGGAAGCATGTTCATAAGTCTTGACTAGCCTAAACATGGAGAAGTCTAGGCATCACACTGGTCGAATGTCAAGGCTAGAATAAAGACCCGTGACATTTGGTATCAGAGCAAACAAAATGTGTGATGCATGGAATATTAATTTATATAAGTGAAGCTATATATACAAAGGTGAATGGTTATGGGTGCGGCTATTTAATCAAAAGTTATTTTGAAGAAAAATATGCATGTGTGATGCAGTTGTTAGTGGCGCATCAATGTGCCAAAATTTATAAAAGAAAACTTATGGAAACTATAAGATACTCTTCGAAAGAATATTATGGCACACCTAGGTAGGGTACAAATATATATGCCAAATTAATAAAGTTGGTGGATCTTTCATATTAACAATTCTTACAAAAAATTATTGGGTCGTACTTTACTTGTAGGGAGCGAGCAAGTGGAGAGACACTTAACCTTATTAATAGGCTCATAAAAAAGAAATAAAATGCGACCATATGACGTGGGATGCATTTGAGACCTTGGTCAATACTAATAATAACATGATATTGGTGGACTTCCCTTTTTGGATAATTCATGTGCATTACAAAACTACGAGCTAAAGAGGGAATAGTAGAGGAAATAAATCATGATTGTTTATGGGCATAAAGAAGCCAACTATGGTAGGATGAGTAATATGCGAAAGAAGGGCCGAGGGTTCCAATCTTAAGATAAAAATACTGATGTTACGATCAAATATTTTATAGTCTATATATAAGGCTACTTACGATGATTATGATTTATAATGAGGCGATTAAGTGGACTAATAATCATAATATGACAAGGGTTGTGATCGAGCCCATTGGTATAATATTGAATGAGATAAAATTATAAATATTGTTAGTCTTACGAGGTTTTAAAAGGGGCGATACTCAACAAATGGAAATGAGACAATGCATAAAAAATAAAGTACAAAAGTTGAGATATATATTCAATTGATGAATCATAAAAGTTATCATATAGTAGCACGAACCTATAGTGATGCATACTGTAGACTTAAGAAGCTAGTAAGAAATATTATTGTGGCTTAGTAAGATGTTGAGCATGAATTAGGCTTGAGAAGCCAGTGAAATGGAAACTTCATAAGTATTATAATTCACCGTGGAGGTTGATCCTTACTCGGTAATGAAAGAAATGATAAGAAAAATATTGTGATTTGATATGGTTACAATAACCACTTTTTTTATTATGTGTGGATGTGTGTGAGAGAAAATAATAATAATAGAGAGAGAAAAAAATACTATGAAAGAGAGCAGAACATGAAGAAAAGATATGATATTACTAAGGTTATAGTACACTTATGTATTCCAAAAGGTTTACTAATAGAGCTTGAGGCAATTGAGAAAATATATTTGTGTTCTCTGTAGGTGACAATGAGTTTCAATAAAGTTTAATAAATAAGTCGCTAAGGGGGATGAAATGCGTAAATGGCAAACTAAGTACAACACTATTAAGATTTGAGACACTAATGAAAACATAAAAGCAAAAGAGTCAAATAATATACAACAATTTCTAAGAAGTAAGGAAATCACTAAATTAACTTACTTGCGGCGGGAGGTTGTGGTTTCTTAAAAATGAAGTTGAAACTTTTGCTTGAGGCAAAGGCACACACACAGTTAGAAAACAAAGTCATAAGCTCTTACGACTAAAACAAGTAGAGATGCTACTTTAAAATGACTAATCGAACTTGGATAAACCTTGACACACTTTGGAAGATACTCCTAGAGACAAATTCTCTTAAAAGATACTTTCATTAATGGTATCTGCAACAAAGACTCTCGGCATAAATGGGAGGACATATATGTGTTTTTCACATATGAACATTAAAATATTTGGAGGTCCTGGTGAAGCGACAAGTAATGGAGGAAAAATATGATAAAGCAAAAGTAAAAGCTGTCCAGTGAAGACCTTTTCCTTGAAACAAAAGATGTAAGAGTTCGAGAAGGATTAAAAATAATAAAATATGAGTGCACAAAAGTGGTGAACGATAACAATGTTACTTGAACCGAGAGATAATGTGTAAGTCAAATGATACTCCTTTAATAATTCCCCTATAAAATTATAATCTATGGTGTTATTCATTTGATGCTTAGATATTTGTAAATTTTTGAACTTATCCGACACTGAATTTTCTTTAAAAAGCTGATGAGCCATGAGCATTATTTTCAATATGTATTGTTGTTGCTCCTTTGTTTTGTCTTGCAAGGTATGATTTACACTTAAGATAAGAGTAAAGAAATGAAAGCATGTGAGGTTTAGTAATAGGAAGTAGAGGCAATAACCTTAGCGAAAACAAACAAAAACTAGAGTGGAGAGCCAAAATCCACAAAAGACAAGAACAAGGAGGAGGCAATAGATGGCACAGTTGTAAGAGTATAAATAAGGAGGACAAGCTGATGGAGACAAACTAAAAGAATCAAAGGAACACTATAAAGTGAGAACTAAGAACACCTATAGCAATTGACTAGAGCGTCAATTAATTGAGTGATGGAGAATGTAACGGGGCAACAAAGGACTCCCGATGAGAAATGCACCCTTAAAGGTCATGATCAATCTTAAGGGTATAAATGAACATAAAAGTATATCATGGAAAGGGCATAAATGAAGGAAAAAGTATATTGAATGGCACTTTAGTAAATCTAAATAAATATTATATATTTATATTTAAGAGGGTGTGATGGGTGAAACACAATGATGTCTCCTCTTAGTAATTTTAAGGTAGTCTTTATGCTTTTTAAGGGGGTACCTTTGGTGTAAGCTCTCCACCATCCATGAGGCTTGTGTGCATATTTGATGACACAACCTTAAGTAAGCTCCCTAATTGAGAAGCTAGGCGATGATTATCGAGTTTAGGAAAAGAGGAATTTAGTGTCTCTATACAGAAGGAGCTCTATGGACACTACGAGGTTGAGGTGTCATAGTGCATGTTCTTTTAGGCCCAAGGTTAAAATATAGCTAGCACTATACACTAGTATATAGGGGAATAATGAGGTGCACGTGGGACTCGAACATATGTGAAAATTATGAGACAAACATGACCCGATAATATGCGAGAATTGTGAGGCGAATGCGAGACTTAAGGCAAACATGAGACTTGAATATAGACGTTGATTATGAGGCGAGTGTGGGACTTAAACTTATGTGGGAAAACGGGGACAATGGTAGCATTGAACATGTGAGGTTGGTTGGGGTTACTAACACTCAAGATAAGATGAGGGCACTCAGAATTAGATTGAAAGCATGTTCATAAGTCTTGACTAGAGCTAAACATAAGAAAGTGTTGGGGTTGCCAACACTCGAGATAAGATGAGGGCACTCGAAATTATATTGGAAGCATGTTCATAAGTCTTGAGTAGAGCTAAACATGGGAAAGTTTAGGTGCCACACGGGTTGAATGTTGGGCTAGAATGAGGACCTGTGACAATAAGCTCCTAAGTGGAGGTTTTGCTTAATAGGTCGCACGACCCATTTCTAAGCATGAAAGTGTTAGTTGTTTATTGATTAGGAAAATCTTACAATGGGATTATAATTGTCATGTGCGAGTGGGAGATATTGAATTTTGGATTCGAGTGGCCCATGACGGGTTAACCCAATCCAACTTAATTTAGAAAAAAAAGAGTGCAACTACCAAAAGGCAATTGCCTCCAAAATTACATGAACAGTTGCTCTTGGTTAAGGTATAATGAAAAATATATAAAAGAAAATAGGTAGAAGTATAAGAAGAATAAAGAATAAAAAAGGCTTTGTGAAAAACTCTCCCATAAACAACAGACAAAACACTAGAGTAAAGATGGTTGTGAAAGTATAATGATTTTCCCTTTTTTTTTTTTTGTATGATTAACACTAAACCTAGTGTTTTTTAAGTCTGAATTTATGAAATAATCAAAGGCAAGTAAACCTGACTTTATCATAATTTTAATTTTGCATTATTACAATAAATTTATTTTATACATAATTTATGATGAATTTAATTAATTAATTATTTTAAAATATTATAAATTTATTTTAAAATTATTTTTTATGCATAATAAAATTAAAAATACATTTACACTTGATTTATTATAAGTTATTATATTTAATTGAATGTTATATCACTAAATATATAATTTTACTATTAAAAATTTATAATATTAAAGTATAATTTTCAAATGTGTTATTTAAAAAGTTATTAAAGTGTGGGAAATTATAGGGTTACTTTAATTTTTAACTACTTTGATTTTACTTTGTTTTATTTACTATTGGATGAAAAGTCTATTTTCTCATCTAATGATGGTTATTAACAAAGTACATTTTACTTTGTAAAAATTAAAGTAACCCTAGAATGCACCTTAAAGTGTAAAAAATATAAGATATAGACATTTAAATGTCATAAAAAATACAATACGAAATCGTAGGATCAAAAAGATATTTTTTTTAAAAAAATAATAAAAACTTAATAAATTTTTAAAATTATTTATTACCAAATTAAAATTGCAGGGCAAAAGTTATCCAAAAGTTTAGAAGAAAGGGGGAAAGCAAATGGATAGAAACAAGAAGGCGCGTTTTGTACGTTACCTGAACTTGGCAATAAAATGAGAGTTTTAGTATTTTGTTCTTATCAGTTGAGTAATATCTGACGGTGCTCATTTGATTTTGAATAAAGCTCGCATTTTGATTTGGACTTGTCTTGTAATCTTTACTTTTTCTTTTTAGAATTGGCTAAAAGATTTCAATAAAAAAAAAATTGTGGGAATATCATAGCTAAAGATGAACCAGTTGACAGTGGTTGTAGATAATTAATAATTAGTAGTTGATGTATATAAATTATTTGATAAAATTTTATTAAGTGTTGTTAACGTTATGTTAGATGTCTATTAAAGTTATAATTTATTTTAAATATAATTTCATCTATTTCTTATAATATTTTTTTTAACCTATGTAAATTACTTAAAAATAATATTTAGTACTAAACAATAATTTATTTTTTGAAGGAAAATAAATAATAATTTAATATCTTTACATTTATGTGTTATTAAAGTTATTAGTAAAATTATTTTTAAACTTTAAAATATAAATCTCCTTTATATATATTAAATAAATTATAAATATAAAGATTATAATTAATTAATTTTTAATTAAAATTTAAAATAATATTTATTTTATTATAGATATACATTTAATTTAAAATAAATTATTTATTTTTAGTTATTTTTAATAAGAGTAAAGTAGTTCAAATAAAAAATAAATTCAAATCAACTATTAGCTTATGGAGAAAATTTTTCAAAATTAAGTTAATCAAATTTGTAGCTATTTTTGGTAAAAACAGCTATTAGCTACTGATTTTAAAATTTTATCAAACACCTAAAACGTAGTTGATTAAGGAAAAACCTTTATCAGTTACTTCAATTAGGTGAATCAAACACCCCCTAACACAAATTTCTTTGAGACAAAAAAAATAAATTATTTATTTATTAAAAATTTAAAATACATCTTGATAGAAAATGTAATATAATTAAAAGTATAATTAAAAAATACCAAAATAAAATCTTACTATCATAAAATTTATTGTTACTATTCTTCAATTACATTGGCAATCTTCTTTCAATTTGTAACTCTAGTACATTCCACTTAATGACTTTAATTTACCTTAAATCAATTCTCTAATTTTTGAATGGTTCTAATTATAAAATATCAGCAGAATTTTCATAAAGTAAAAATATTTAAAACCTAAAAGGAAATATCATCCTATAAAGAGTAAACTAAAAACCACATAAGAAAAAAAAATTAAGAAATTTCATCTACAAAAACAAATAGAATAAAACATAAAAGAAATTTCATGTTCAAAAAAAAAAAAATAGAAGATAAATTTAACCCATAACCTTTAATGTGATGGATGAAATTTTTGACACTAAAATACTCAACCTTTAACTTAGAAACATATTCATGTAAAATATTTTTAAAAAATTAAATTTAACATACTCAAATATGAAGATCTTATATTATAATTAAATATAATAAATGAAAAATTAAATAATTTAAATATGAATATTATTTTCAAAAAATTAGATCTTATAAATTGACGATATTAACAATGATAAAATTTTAAATATTTATTTTAGAATAATTAAAAAATATATTGATAACTTGTTTGCAAATTTTCTGAACTGACTAACACTAAAAGAACTAAGTGAATTTGTGAGATTCTTTTTGTAAGTACTCGAATATTTAAATTAGATTTATGTATGTTTGTATGAATAAAATTGAGAAGAGATGAGTATATACAGGCATATATTATACATATATGATTGGATTTGTATTCCTCCTTATTATGAATGATGATAAGGAGATTTTTGTTTTTCAAACATTGGAGGACCTTTTATGATACATCCATGCAACACTCTATATGAGATAATTGCATTTTGGTAGTAATGCCTCAACTCAACATGTGATTTGTGAACCAAATTAGCCAAGTGGTCATTTTATTGGACCACACCACAATTACCAAACAAATTTGAATTTAAGATATTTTTTTTTATCATTAGAACATCTTCAATAGGCTCTTTATTTAAGTAAAATTTTTTATTTTAAAGAATTAAATCAAAAAAATGGTCTCCAATATACTCTTTATATTTTTATTTTAGAGTAGAGAGTTGGTTTGTCTCTCTACAAACTTCACTCTCTACTCTAAAATATTTCAATTTCCCATGCAGAATATTAATTGATGTTTATCTATTTATTAAAAATAATTTTCTCTTTGATCAAATGGAAGAAAAAGTTTAAATAAATAAAAAGAAATATTGTAAAAAATAAAGGAGAAAAAAATTAAGTATTAATATTTATTGAATAAAGTGAAATAAAAATTAAAAATATAAAAAATTTATTAGAGTTGTATAAATTTTTTTACTTTTTATATTTAAAAATTTTTTAAGATGTTCTTTATTAAGAAAAAAATATTTTTTAAAATAGAAAGTACTACTAAAGACGCACATGGCATCATATCATCGTTATCACTCGCCTTCTACAAAACCCCACAAATATTTGTTTGAATCAAATCCACTAGCCAGTAGCCATCAGACACTCCACCTATCACCAATGATGCTTCTAACCTCCAAATGCCAGATTTTGCCACGTGTACAAGGAATCCACCATGCCTTGGGAAATGTAATTTTATGGATAATATATATATATATATGTAATTTTTTTGCCTTTTTTGTTTGAACGCTTATCCATGCAAGATGTATGTGTGCCTATCTTTTTTTCTGATTTCTTCATTGGATTTATGTGAGATGAAAACAAGAAAATTTTTATCAACTCTATATATAATATTTTAAAAATATATAAAATCAAAAAAATAAATAAATCAATAGTAAAAATTTCTTGTATAACATAGAAAATTATAGATTTAATTTCACATTATTATAGGAATAGAAATTTCTTTTATATTTTTATTGAAAATATATATTAAATTTGATCGCGGAGTGTAATAGATTTGAGATAAATAAAAATTTTAAAAGAAAAATAATAAAATTGATAAGGAAACAGCAATTGCTGACGTGGCAGGCATGCTGCGTTGTTGATGACTTAAGCCACACATATCTACTCAAAACTTCCATAACCATTCCCATAACAATCCATCACCTTTAAATTGCTTGAAGTTAACATTTTATTTATTCAAGAATCAAAAACTTAATCTTCTGTTTATATTTGCATAATCAACAATACCCTGCAAGCAAAATGGAAGCTAAGTCCATTGTTTCATCTTCAACCTTCACCAGTTCTTCACTTTCTCCATCTTTAAGCCCTTCTAATCTCAACAACAGGTCTAATTAATAAGCTCTTCATTAATTCTTTAATTTGTTTCTTTTATCTGCAACTGCAAGGCTCACTTCTTAATCTTTCTATTTACAGGAAGCTATTGCTGTTACCTTTAAGTGTTAATCCAGGAAGATTGAGCAATGGAATCACTCACAAAAGTGTTAGCTTCTGGTATTGATCAAAACAAAGAACTTTTTCACTTGGTGGGTGGCTGTTTTTAAGTTCTGTTTTTTAATTTAATGTTTGGTAATTGTATCTTCAAGTGCTAAAGCTGCTCTGAGAAGCAATTTGGAGGCTGTTGGAGTTCCAACTTCTGTGCCTGTAAGAGTTGCACATGAACTTCTTCTAGCTGGACACCGATATTTGGATGTCAGGTATTGATTCTGATAACTATTTCTTCTTCTATAGCTTCTTTTCTGAAGAAGAAAAAGATCAGCAATGAAAATTTTTTTTTTCTTCCTTTGACTGTCTATGGAACACTTTATAGGACTCCTGAAGAGTTCAGTGCTGGACATGTAGTGGGGGCAGTTAACATTCCATATATGTACAGAGTTGGATCAGGTTATTTTCCTTTTCTTGAATGCACTGAACACACCGATTTCATTCAAATTTCTATATGAACTTAACTACCTTATATGTGGGTCAAATTCGCAACTTGACAGGTGTTGTAAATGGAAAACACCATTTCAATGTAATTCCATAAAAGTCACACGTTACTACTCTTGTTCATATGCTTTGTTTGTTCTAATCTCAACTTGACAGGATTTAGTGCTATTGGGTTCAGGATTTGAGTATGATTTAGCTCATTACCTGGCTTGACATAGATAGGAAAGAATCCAAAATCCAATACTAAATTAAGGTTTATGGTCCTAAAGAAAGCTATTTTTTACTTTGGATTTTGCACTACCTTTTGCTTTACTTCATTTCTATGTCACCTACTGCACTTTCTCTGATATTTGTCCCTTGAAATCTTAAGTTTGTTTCTGCCATATTTTAATTTTCTTCTTTCTTGGTGTAGGAATGACAAAGAACATCAAATTTCTGGAGCAAGTGTCATCACATTTTGGAAAATATGATGAAATTATTGTTGTATGTCTCAAAACCTCAAAAATATATATTTGTACCAGCTTCAAGTTGCCACTTCCATTTCTGTTTACATTTTTTCTGCTCCAACTTTTTATTTTTATTTTTATTTTTATTTTTTTTCCTTTTACAGGGTTGCCAGAGTGGGAAAAGGTCTATGATGGCAGCAAGCGATCTTTTATCTGCTGTAAGCACATTAATTATCCTATTGTTAGTCTTGATCTAAGTTTTCCATCATTTGATAGGCATAAACATTACAGTTTGGTAAAGTATTAAACATCAAATGATGTTTCTGAAAGTTTGCTTTGAAGGCACGGTCCACATTGTTTTCTTTTACCTACTAAATATATAGTTTAGGCAAGGAAATTAATCCAACAGAGATGATATTCTTTTGTGGTACATTGGGATTCAGTAAAGTTTGATGTCACCGGGCGCGACAAAGAAAAAGGGTACTGAGCTTTAATATGATTTTGCAGGGTTATACTGCCGTTACTGATATTGCTGCTGGATATGCTGCTTGGACAAAGAATGGACTTCCAATAGAAAGTTAATTGATGTGTGTTTGTTAGAAGTAGAATGCCTTATGGTTACAATAAGTTATTTTCAGTTAACAACCATAAGCAGAGAAGGTGATGAGCAGATCATCATTTACAAAAATTAGAAACAGGAAATGGTACTAATACCCCCCAGATAATCTTGTAATGCATATAGAGATTAAATGGGTATGGGCAGATGTTGTTGTGACGTACAGGGCAATCATATCCAACAAAATGTACTGTTGTAAATGTCACTGAAAATAATATCTTAATTTTGTACAGAAGTTTCCTTTATTTTTCTTCTTTTAAAATACCTTTTAGATCTAGACAGTAAAAAATATTCCAAATGCTTATGCTTTTAAAATTCCAATAGGTATGATGTCTTAATTAATTCTTCTTAGACAATTTTCTTTTATCTAAACATTTGCAGACAGAATCTTTGGTGTGATTGTCCATGTAGCTGCCAAGGATTATGCAGTACTACTCTTTCAAACTAAAAATTATCTGGTGCAATTTCTTTTTATCTTATCAGTTGATTGGGCTATGTAGGCCTGACCACGGGCTAGTTTGGGCCCAGCACGATCAAATTTGAAATTCAGAACTGACCTCAAACCGGTCAAGAACTGGAGCAAGGCCGATCCATCTTCAAATAAAACTAGAACCGGTGATTTCGGTTTCAAACTAACCTATTAAATTCCGAACTGCAAAATTAAAAAAAATAAGAAAAGGAAACTTTATTAATGAGCCGAATAAACTGGCCAAAAAACTGTGAACGGCCAAATTGAAATTGCGAATTAGAACTGGCTCGGAACCAAGAAAAGGGCCGGTATGGTCCAATTCTACCCTTTGTGGAACCGTGAACAGGCAATTTCAAAAAAAAAAAAAAAAACCGGCCGGTTCACGAACTGTGATCATCCTTAGAGCTATGAACAAGGGGATTACTCTTTATGTTTTTTTTTTTCTATTCCAAGTATATTACATCGTACATTAAACTTTATAATACATATATATCGATTATATTTTTACTAGCCATGTGCAAAACACGTAAAATATGTATCAATTTTCACCGATTAGGTGTAATACTCTAAATGTGGAAATGAATTCATGAATATAATTTATATTCAGTATTGATTTTATTTTTCTTAATCAGGTCAAAGACACATAATCCTTAAAGACTACACTAATTGTGGTGAATAGTATTATATTATATGAGGGGCTCATAGGAGCTGGGGATTTAATCTAAAATCAGTAGTTAATAGGTTGAAGGAAAGATCTCTAGTAAAAGTTCCCATGAGTTTAAACCAAAATAATAAGCTTGACTAGAACTAATTGAAATTTGTTACAATGATCGGACGTGAAAGCTAATGCTAAGAACTATGAATAATTTTTTTATTCCCCTATTTCTTATTTCTTTTTTTGTCATTTTTATTACTCTTCTATTGTTCATTTACTTGTTCTATGTATTGCCTATATGGAGGTTGGTAAGGCTCAGAATGCTTCACACACACAACACTACTGGCGAAAAAAAAATTCATCCAGCCACGTTTTCAACTTCTGACAACCATTTTTCCAAGTAAAACCCAACATGTTGCCCACCTCTCCCACCTTTACGCGTCTTCTTGCAGAGATTCGTGTGGAGAAAGACATTAAATCTGCCACTATCCCCTTGTCAAGGAAGAAAAAAGAAAACAGACAATAACTCAGAGAGATGGCAAGGAGGAGAACATCTCGAAATTGGTTCTACATCGTCCGGAGAAAGTTCCTTGGGCCATCTCGTAAAACCAGAGTTATTCGCCATCCTGACGCTTGCTCAAGTCCTGATGAGGGCAGAACAAGTGGAGTCACAGATGAAACAGCTAGTTATGAACTTATCAGTGACATTTCATTGGCTTTAGAGAAAGTAATCACCCAAGAAGACATAGCTGCTCAAAAAATCCAAGCAATTTTCAGGGGTCATCTTGTATGTTATCTATCTCATCCACCCATCCAGCAACTGCAATTTTCTTTTCTGTAGGTTTCTTCGCATTCCAGCACATAAGCTGATCTCTCTCTTTTTTCCGGTCTTTCTACATTCACAGGCAAGAAGAGCATTTCGAGCACTGAGAAGCTTGGTGAAACTGCAAGCATTAGTTCGAGGGGCATATGTAAGGAGGCAATCTCGCATAGCCCTGCATTGCATGCATACACTTGCTCGGTTGCAGGTCCGTATCAGAGCAAGGCAGCTCCTTGCCAGGTGCAGCGAGGACTAGTGCACTGAATCTAAGGTGAAACTCAAAGCAACTCGAGTCTTTCTGTCCCCATATATCTGGTAACTCATTTAACATGTGCATCAACATTCAACATTGCGATCTTACATATTGATATATACAATTGACATTAAGTTTCTCACCAGCGACAATGTAAAAATTATCTGCAATCAACTACTTGAATCCTCTGTTTGACACATTCTTATTATTATTATATCGAAGAATCTTCAGCATTATGTTACAGCTATCACCCAATAACCACTAGTTTCAGGCTCTCAGCTGTTTTCTACTTTGTAGGGTATTAGACTACTGAGCAATACTTTTATGTACAGTGCAAAGAGGGAATCCAGAGGATAGACAAAATAGGAGAAGAGAAGGATCCATCCAGAAAACAAACAAAAACCTATGCTCATATTGAAGAAAAGAAAAAGGAAAAATCACAAAACTAAAACTGCGTTAGAGCAAAGCATTTGTACAATTTAAATGTATGTACAATGGAAAATTGCCTGCATATGGATGCATTATTAACAGCTGGTCTCCTCTTTCAACTTAGTGGTGACCCCTTCTCAGGGCTGAAAAAAAGCCACCAGCAGATTTATCCCTGCGTCGATCTTCCCTCTCATTTGGAACCTGTTTTTCCATTTAGAACTTAGTAAATGTTTAATGGGACAAACAACTGAATCATATGATATTTGGTACCTCTTTGGCTATCTGTTGAAGGATATCTATAATATCAGAGAAATTGGGTCTTTGGGTGGGATCTTGCCGCCAGCATCTCTCGAGCAGTTCTGCAAGTTTTGGATGAGTATGGTTGGGGATTGTGGGCCGCAGACCCTAAAAAGGTTGTTGGTTACAAGTGAATTGTTAATTAAAGATGACCCAAATTGTTTCAGATTCATGCTAGCATGGGAAGTAACAGGTATATACCTTTTGCACAACGCCTACTGCTGCTTGCAATGGGGTTAGGTAGGAATAGGGAAGCTGAGATTTCAATTGCAAGACAGTAATAATTAGAGATAATAGCAGTCATAAACGAACAAATCAAATACAAGCAGTTCAAAAAAAAAAAAAAACTAATACGAAAATTAATAGAAATAACAAATAAAGCTTTCTACTTTATTTCTTTCAAAAAGATCTCACTATGTAAGGCTTACTTCTCCTGTTAGAAGCTCCCATAATACTATTGCAAAACTGAAAACATCTGCCTTGTGATCATACGGTTTGTGTTCAATGACCTTCATGCAAGAAAAACCACAGTAAGCAACTAGTAAAGATGACAGATAAAAGGAAGAAAAAGTTAAATATCATTTCATTTAAGGAAAGCTTGATTCTGCATCACAAGGGAGAAACCTTTTTTATTATAATAGAGTAGCCATGTAATTCATTGCAAATTATTATACATGAAAAATCAGAGGTTCCCTTTTGTGGTGTAGATCAGAGTCATGTGAAAAAGTAACAAGAAACTACATTTTTACATCCAGGCAAATGGGTACCTCAGGAGCCATCCAGCGGTATGTTCCAGTTTCAGCTGTCATCACTCCTGATTGAGTTTGCACTCTGGCAACCCCAAAATCAGCAACTTTAACAACCTGTATAGGATTCAAAACAATCAAATTCAATTATTTTAATTTTGTTTATAGTTATAGAAAATATGTGCTAAGTAAATACATTTTCACACTTAATTCTGTTTATAGTTGTAGAATCTATAAGCTAAGTACATAACTTTCACCACCATTTGGAATCAATGTCCAGCATAAAGAATCATCCAATTTGAACATTATTGACGTGTTTCAATCCAATCATGATTGAAATGTTATCAACCAAAACACATGAATATTAACTTTATATACTGCTGTCTAGCTTCAGGACATCAGCTGACTTATAGTGTTTAAGTCAAAAAAATTATACTGATACTCCTTAGATCTTGTGAACGTAAAGGGCAATGAATTGGCATGTAAAGAGGTGGATTTTTTTTATTAGAGTGAGATTACAGAAAATTGTTCCACTAAGCAAAAGAAGAGAAAGCATTACTTTTTCGCTGTTAGAAAAGATGACATTCAAGTTTCAGAACTATCAAAGTAACATAAGAATGTCGGACTTATATTTATATTAAAATATGTAATTAGTCAAGCCCGGACTAGAATAAATAAGACAAATATAAAAGCATGAACAGTATTGAATGACCAAGTATGAAGAAAACAACCACTAATAATTAAAATTGGACAGCAGACAGAAAAATTGCTAGTGCCTCAAATCAACTGGGAGAAATCAAATAAACTTTCAGCAATTATTTTGTGATAATTGGTAAAACAAGACTAAGAAAAATGAGCATATTATGCATAAAAAATGATAAAAGCGTGAAGGGTATCATCAATAAAATGAAAGAGGTTAAAGATTATGTTAATGACAGAAGAATCAGAGATTCAAGTAAAGTATTATGGTAAATGCAATAATGAAGGTGAAAATTTTAATTGCCTAAGAAATAACAAGAATAGTCAGGTCCTATATTAAAATATTTTACACAAAAATTGAAGGATCATGGAACCCAGTAATACACATTAATCAAATCCTCTTACTTCATTTTCATCCATCAGAAGATTGGCAGTTTTCAGGTCCCTGTGAATTATACTATTTTGGTGAAGATAATTCATTCCCCTGGACACCTCAGTTGCCACTTTGATTAAAGATGGAAGCTTAAACACACCCTTCTGTTTATGCAGAAAGTCATATATACTTCCTCTAGCCATGAACTCTGATAAAGCAGAAATACAGCATAAAAAAAAAAAGTGATTAGTAGTAAAGAGAATGAAAAGACCATGTCAACCAACTAATATGAATGTAAAATGTTTGATTGGAGTCCATGGAACTATTTCTATGATTGCTGGGTTTCCTGTTAATCTCACATTTGACCACTGCGTTGACATTAAATTTCAATTTATTGGCAAATCCAATCATATCTAATCAAGGGGAAGAGAAAGAAGGGAGGAAGGATCATATGAGGGAGGAAAGTACTCCTTAATATCATCATAACATATCTAGAGACATCAACAACTTGTTAAAATCATTAAATAAAATCTACAAATGTCAACTGCTTTTACAAAAAATAAATAAATAAAATAAAAATGAAATTTTTTAAAATTCCATTAAACATACAAATATGGACTTGGAGTTACCAGTAACAATGCACAAGTTTGGAGGTCGGGTGCATGCACCTATGAATTGCACAACATTCTTATGCCGAATTTTCCTGCAAATTGAAGCAAGCCATTACAGGCAAAATTAAAGGGTCAAGAAAGAAGCAAAAAGAATGAAATACACAAAAGCAGTAGTAAAGAATTCTCCTGCAACTTCTGATGATAGTGTAAATTAAGCTCCTCGTAAAGGACTGTCGTCGGTAACAAACTAAGTGCCTTCCTCTTTCTTCCCCTAATGTTAGTCATCTAGAATTGTTTTTTTTAAAGAGTTTAACATTGTCACAGTTTTCTGAAGATAAACTAATAAGTAGCATGCATTGTGGACTATTGCATGTAAAAAAGAAAAAAAATTTTGACATATGAAGAAAATTGCACGACAGCATTTTTTGTTCTTTCTTTATGTACTAAATAATAAACAACCTAAATCTAGCAAAAACAGTCTCAAAGCATGTATAATGACAAACCTCATGATGTAAACTTCTTGGGAAAACTCTCTAAGCATTTCCGCACTGACCCGCTCAGGCTTGAGGACCTTGATAGCCACTTCCTGACTACAATATGTACCTTTGTACCTGATAAGCTTAAATGGTAAATAAACTTAGAGTCTGCACAACATGCTAATACATTTTTCAACAAAAAGAACTTACAGATCTCCATATGATCCAGATGCAACTTTGTTTTCAATTTTTAACTGGCTAGAATTAATTTCCCAGACATCAGTTCCATCACTAGGAATTTCTACGTAGCCAGGAAGAGATTCAATCCTTGTGTCGTTCTGCTTGCTCACAGCAGAAACAGAAGGCAGTTTAGAACTACACTGTTCCTGCAAAGCATCACAATTTATCATGGATATAATACATGTTCCTCTGGTTGATCCACAATATGAAATATCTACATGAAACTGAGTGCATAAAGCAACAGAGTTGGATTAAACTTATTTAGGCATGTAGAAATTGATAGTCAGCAGTTAATATCGACAATCATAATGGTTGCATTTAACAATTACAGCATAATGAAATTAGATAAAGTAATGAATAGGCATAATCACATTCTTTTGCATAATAGTGGGCTTCTTAGCAGACTGCACTTTGCTTTTCCAACTGAGCCCAGCACAAAGTCTATGATTCAATCACAAGTTGCAGTCCTTAGTCAGAGCCTTCCCTCCCCCATTGCCAAGAAAAATATACATAGTACACCTAGATTTATGCTATTCTGTTTCATAATCTGGTTAGCTTTTCCTCCATCTAAATGATTATCATAGCCATAATGAGTTCACAACTGAGGCAATTTCAACAGGGACACAACACAAGGACCAAAAAGACATAATCTAAATAAGATTCAGTTGAACTTTAACAAGTTCAAGGTGGAACAACTACTTAATCAAACGTAAAATAGTGCTTGCTGAATCCAATCTAACTAAGCCTCAACCCAACTAAACTGGGGTCGGCTGCACCATTTAGTTCTGTACTTCTGTTTCGGGTCATACTTTCTAGACCAGTTGAATTCACAGTGGCCTAATGTATGCAAAAAGTCAATAATTTTTTTTTTTAAAGATTACATTGGCACGGTGCATAAAAATAACCATATAAAAAATAAACCGCAGTTCACAAAGCTAGAGCACTAAAAACCATTACCAACTTCAAGCAATCAAGAGCATGATGCATTTAAGTTGTTCTTCTAGAGAAATGAAAATTTGTAACAGTGAGAAAAATAAGTGGAGAAAAATTACCTTAAATTTTAAAATTTCCTTTTCCAGAGCATTTCTAAGCTCCTCAGTTTCCTGAAGTTGTACATGTGCAATTAAGTCAGCACAACAATGTCAGACAAGTGTCAGTCTGGCAATTACAAAAAAATAAAGATCAAGCATGTTTGCCATAAGAAAAATAAAAAGCAAGTAGTGAACTACTGCTAAACAACCAATCACGATGAAAATAGTCAAAATAATCTAAAGAAAAAATTGAATGATATAACGACATTTTGTTTTATGGATATAATGAACATAAAGATGAACACAGTTTTACCTTTTCTTTAAAAAAAATTTATTTTTTAAAACTCCTTTTTGGGAAAAGCTGAGTAAATCATGCTTGTTCCAAAAGCATGTTCAAAAAGAAAAAATCGTAAAAGTAAAAAAATAGAAATTCTATTATTCAAATACTGATTTATACAGCAATGCCAAACAGACCCAAGAGAATAGTTATAGCAAACAGTTCTAAAGCCATATCCTAATTTTTTTTTTTTTAACTTAAATTTGAATTCTAATGATATTTCCATTCTTGATTTGGAAATATCAATATCATGACTCTTATATATTGAATAAAATGACAAATCTGAACCTGTTCAAAGATTTGGAAAAAAAAAAATAACTGAAAAGCAACATTCTTTCACCACATGGGAGTTCGAAAGACAATTCTTAAGGAGAATGTGAAAGTTAATCGTTGGTCATGATAATATCATAGCAAACACATAACGAATGAAGGAATCAAGAAGTAGGAAAATGAAAGGAAGAAATTAAGGGAAAAAAGCAACCATAAATGTTCATTTGAAGGAGTATTAAAACCATTTGGCAATGGAAGATGTATGGATGATAAAAAAAAATAAAGACGTTACTTTTCACATATTTGAGTTTCCATTTCAATCATTAGTGTAATCATCCTTTATATACATATGAATATTGCCATTACCTTCATGAAGAATCTAAAGGAACTGGGTGTATGTGGTCACTACACATCTAAATTGTCAATTTTTCAGACAAAACTACAAAAAGAGTGAAGTCTGATTCAAGAGGAAATGAATGATGCCTTGTGACAACCCAAAAACGGATTAAAAAGAAGGAAGAAAGTGAGCAAACAAATAATTCCAAATCATATAATCACAATATTGACTGGTTGACTATCATAACTAAGAAAATAATCACATGGCCTTACCTCATGTGGCCAGCCATCAACAACAAAAACATCCAAAGAAAACCCATCAACAGTGGAAAAAGCATGGGCTTCTTGAATGTTCAACCCGATCTCCGCAAGTAGGAACGTCAACTGAAATATTATATCAAGAAATTATTTGTATCTATTAACTAGTGCATCAATGTGATGATTAATTAGACATCTATACACAGATAGTGAACTATTGTAATGAAACTAGAATGCCATCTTCAAACATGCAAGGAAGAATGCATATTACTTTCCCTTTTTCATACTAAGGAAAACAACAGTATTGTATCTGTAGTAATATGAAAAGAAGCAAACCTGAAAACCTTTTAGCATATTTGTGCCCAAAAATATATATTGCATTCCACCCGACCAACATTAATCCAAAACAGAACACTGGGACAAAATATTTGATGCATGTTATAGAAACTTAATCACCAACCTCACTAAGGAGTTTTGGCCTGTCGACTGTTGAAAAAGTGATCTCGTGCATAGGCCTACAAGATTATTAATTGCATAATAATATCATCAATATGAACTGAAGGAAGCTAACCAAGAAGAGTATTCTAAATTTTGAATTTCTCAATTGGGCTGGTGCACAAAATGTCAGAAAATAAGTTCGATAGAAAGAAAATGAAACAGTTACAGCCTCGATGATACTGCATTTAACCTCCTGTCAGAAAGACAACATATAACGCAAAATAATAACTTAAATTCCTCACATTGAATTTTCAAAACATATCATCTATGGAATGAATCTGTGTATTAATTATTTGAAGATGCAAGTTAATAAATTTTAATATTAACAAAAAGTACAAATTTTGGTAAAAAAAATAGCATACATATGCATAAAAGGAATAGGTCTGTTTTCAAAGAACTTGTCAAATTTGATCCAAAACTACATTGACTTGTCTTAATTAAAAAGGTCAACATGATGAAATTTTTCACTGTTAACCTATTCCCAACTAACTATATAGTAAATGACAAAGTCACCCAAGATATCTCAAATTTCTTACCGAGAAAGGTGTGATGTTGTATTTATAGCGCTATCTACATCTTCAACATGATATCTATTGGCTTGAAATGCAAGTACTTCAAGATTAGGTGATGAACCAAATGTAGGTGGAGGATGAGTGCTGCAGAGCAAAGAACGAATAGCAGAAATCAATAATAAGCTCATATGATCAAGTCCTACAAAAAGCAGCAAGGAAAGGTCTAAACTAGATCATATGACTTCAACAAATTGTGAACAAGATCGGAGAATATAACTATGCAAGTCACATGTAATGAATATACCCCTGTCTGTTTGAGAAATAAGAACTTTGTGCATCTTCTTTCATTGCACTATCTGAATGTGCAGAATCAATAGACATTCCATTGGAAATAGGATAGACCTACATCAGAAAAAAGGGAAAAAAAAAGCTAATTGTTATGAATCACAATTCAGACTAATTAGATAATGACAAGCCACAAGCTACTAGTATTTGAGACTCTATTCATATCAGAAAAACAGGATGGTAATACCCTCTTGGCATTCTAAACTGGAATGAGACTCAAGAAATTAAGTTGAAAGGCCCAAACTAAGTAAATGCCAAAGTTAGTTCTTTCCACATGGGTTTCAAGATCACTATGGAGTACTATCTCCCGAAGCACAGTGCCTTTTTTTTAAAAAAAAAAAGAAAAAGAAAAGGAGCAAAAGAAAATATCGCAATTGAATTATTAAAACAAGTAGGGATGATCACCTGCACAAGACGAACTTCAAATGCAGGTCGATTAGCAGGACTTTCTGCTAGCTCCAATAGTCTTTTATGTGTAAGCACATCTTCTGCCCTCTCCACATTCACATCCAACGCATATCTATAACACATTTCCATCATCAACAAACACACACATACAGACCTCATCATCAATTAAAAACCCTAATTTAAAACCTAAAACATACAAAACATCCAATTTCAGCATTAAAATCACTATTCCTTGAAATTAACTTTTCATTTTAAAAAGACAAAAGTGAAAACAAGGAATCAATAGAATTCCTAAGACTAAAATATATTCCCTTAAAAGTTAGGTTAATTCATGAAGAAACAGAGAGCGAGCGAGAGAAAGAGAGAGACCTGGCCGGTAAACGATTGAAATGGAGCCAAAGTTTATCATCAAAACCAGGAAGATTAGCTTCTTCAAAATTGAAATCTTGGATTCGTCTCAGTACTTCGTTATAAACCTCTAGCTTTTGCATATGATGATGCCGTTGATTATTCGTTGTTTGCGAGTACGTTTCTTCTACTACTGCTCTACTTCCACAGCTCTCTACGTCTTCTTCAATCGCCATTTTCACTTGCTTCTTCTGCCTTTGGATTTTATATGTATTTATCGAAAACCGTACAATTGCTTCAGTCGAAATTACCACCAGAAGAGATTCGAAAACGGCGTCGGATCGCTCATGCCGGTTGAAGTTGCGGTGGTGGCAGGGGTCCTGGTGGTAGTTGATGAATTTGGCAAATAAAAGAGGGAAAGGGAAAAAGACGAGTGCGTTTGTGTGTGTGTGATGCTTTTTTATTTTTTAGAGTTGTGTTTTTTAGTAGTGAGATTTCCACGTCATCAAGGGCCCCACACCAGGTGGTGGGTCATTTTAATCATAACTACCTTGATTGGATAAAACCAAAGGCAAAACATCTATTTTCCCCTGCACTTTTATTTTTATTTGAATTTACCCCCTGCACTATCATTTGTTCAGATTGAGTCCCTACACTTTTATTTTTGTATAGATTGAATCCTTATTTTGAGTTAATCCAACTTTTATTTTTGTTCAGATTTACCCCTGTACTATTATTTGAAATTTGATTAACTTCCAATGAGGATTCAATCTGCACCAAAATAAAAGTGTAAGGACTCAATCTGAACAAATGATAGTATAGGGGGTAAATTTGAATAAAAATAAAAGTGTAGGGGGAAAAATAGGTGTTTTACCTAAAACCAAAGCACGAATGAAAATGAAAAGGCAAAACCCATCATTTAAGTCCCTAAACTTTTATTTGTTGGACATTTGATTCCTCTAGTTACGTGTTCAACGCCTAGCCCCTCCACCCTTCCGCATAAATTCATCTCCCACCATTTAGTAATTTTTGATAATTTATATAAGAAATAAAATAAAAATCAATTGAAAGTTATCTTCATTATTAATTTTACAAGACATTAGCCCGTGTGCGGAAGAATAAATAATTTAATTTGCGCATATTTTTGAAATGTTGAAATAAAGTTTCTAAAAAAGCTATTTAAAAATATTTTTCTTAATAATTATTCATTTATTTTCAATTCTTAAAAATAAAGATAGTGACAGTAAAATAATGAAAGTAATATAGCATCTTAAGTATTAAAATAGATATTTGTATAATGGTAATAGATATAATAACTCGTTAACTATCTTAAAAAATAATGGGATATAAACATTTTTAATAATTTAAATGAAATAAATAGAAAACTAAGAAATTTTAATTCAATAAAATAAATAGAAATATTTGAACAATTTACACTATAAAGTTAATGGAAAATGAATAGTTGGATGGTTGAAGTAGATATATATTAATGGCTTAAATAAATAGAAATTCAAAAGTTTCTAAATTGACTAAATAAATAGGAATTTAAGATTTTTTAATCTAATAAAATAAAGGAATAATGAAATAATGTACATTATATTTAGTGAAAAATATGAATAGTTGGATAGTTTAAGTGAATGAATTAATAAAGATATGAGAATATCACTTGTCAATATATTATTAACAAAGGGATGAAAAAAATGAAGAGATTATGATATTAGTAGAAAAATAGGAAACGGTAAAAAAAAAATTAGAAGACGTAGATATTGAATAGACAATGATATTAACGAAAAGAAAAGCGAAGGGTAAAGAAAAACTAAAAATTATAATTATTCTAATTGTAGAAGTCATTTGACAACCTTTTAGATTGCATGAAACATTTATATTAGCATGTAATAATGTCACTTGCCATATTTTTGTTAACTCATAGTTTAGAACTTAACTTTATTATATTATATAGATATAGATGGGAGCATCTTCTAGTTCCTGACAAAATTAAATATGTTATGAAATGTAAGAGAAAGTTATGAGATCAACATATAAATAACATAAGAAATTATCAACAAATTATGAAGTACTTACACATTTTTTTTATATTCATGATAAAGTAAAAGGATATGTAGTCTTTGACCAACTTGATTCCCTCAACAACCTCTACCTCATTGTACAATATTTTTCATCGTGAAATAGTTAACTTTGAGATACAAAATTAACGTGGTGCTAAAAATATGAATAAAATAAAAACAATTATTTCATATCTTTAATATCAACATATTAAGATAAATAAGAAAAATAGCTAAATAACATCTAATGATTAACTGTAAATAAACATATTATTTACCAAAATCATTTTTAACCACATAATTATCCTCTGAATAAAATATCTAATAGATCGCATTCATATCTAGATGTAAATTATAGAGATAATTATACACATGTGTACAAAGAAAGAGAAAGGGAAAGAAAAAAGAGAATAAAGAATAAACATGATGTACTAAACTATTTTAAACTATAGCTAATCATTTGAATCATTTGAAAAAGAAAAAATAAAAAATTCTAGTACATAATACCTTAAAATTTTTAAATTGCATGAATCATCTGAATTAGTGAAAAAGAAACAAAAAAGAAAAAAATATCAGCCTCTAATTAATTTAAATTAAATTCTAGTTACATATAAAGAAAAAAGAAAAGATATTACCAAATTGAAGAAGATATTAGTTAAAAAAAAACTTAAGTATTCATGAAAATTGCCAATAGTGAATAGCTTGAATTTTTGTATGGGTAAAGAATAAAAGGAGAAAGGAGTGTTGTTATCCATTTTTGGGAAAAAGGATGACATTTTCTTAGAAAAACTATTGTTTGGTTGCACAAATTTACAGTAATAATGTGATCTTTCAAATTCTTGAAATTGAAAAGTCACTAAATACCGAAAAATTTAGTAAAAGCATTTAAGAAAATGTTAAAATAAATAAGAAAAACATATAATTTAAAGTGAAAGAGTTGATATACTAGAAGCAGAGAGAGCCACGTGTTAATACATGGTGAATTCCTTTTCTCTGCTTTAGATTTCATAACTTTAACATCAACATATTAAGACAAAAAAAAAAAGGAAAAAAAAGCTAAACAACATCTGATAATTAACTTTAAATAAACTTAATATTTACCAAAATCATTTTTAACAACATAATTATCCTCTGAATAAAATATTGAATAGATCACATTCATATCTAAATGTAAATAATATAGGCAATTATTCATGTGTCAACAAAGAAAGAGAAAGGGAAAGAAAAAAGAGAATAAAGAGTAAACATGATGTACTAAACTATTTTAAATTATTACTAATCATTTGAATCCTTTGAAAAAGAAAATATCTAAAATTATAGTACATAATACCTTAAAATTTTTAAATTGCATAATCATTTGAATTAGTGAAAAAGAAATGCAAAAGAAAAAATATCAGCATCTAATTAATTTAAAT
>CATIWK010502205.1:0-12193 GCA_949634005.1 Mallotus japonicus
CTCATCTTTGTTTGAAAATTCGTCCACTTCAAGCTAATTAATTTCAGAATAGTAAATTAAGTTAATTAGCTTGAATTCTTCATCATGCGGCTCCAAACTCCCACTTGTGGTTGAATCCAACTTGCTTATAATGTAGAGAACAATCGAATTTGATGCTTGTTTGAACTTCGTTGTACTTGTTCTTATCAGTTAGAATTCCTAGGTTGTTGTTTACATGTTGTTTTTATATTTAGTTGTGTGTTAAATGCAAATTGGATCCTTGGGATTGGAATTCTTCATGCGATGAAGGGTTATGCAAAGCAAAATTTTTGAAATTTGGTCTACTTAGGCTTGTGCTCAACACACGTCTTTGATGTCTAAGTAGCATAACCGATTCTTTTTACTTTTTGCATACATTTGTATATTTTGAATAGCATTTAGTATAGGAAATCATATAGAAATATATACTTTTATATTTTCTTTGTTTTTGTTAGGGAAAATGAAAATGAAAGTGAATTGGTGGAGTTTGAAGCCAAAAGATGAAGAAAAGGAGCAGAGTGGTACAGAGCTGTCTTCTAGGGCAATTGCGGATAAGTCGAAATGCCAGCCCCTGAGTAACTTCGAGCCTTATATGAGCGCAATCTCTACACTTTCTTAGGCTAGCCACTTCTGTTGCCAGCACAGCTAGTACGCGAGCGCGATTCTTTCACCTAGATGCTTCGGTCTCGAGTGCGGCCAGTATGCGAGCGCAACCCTTACCAGAGAGCCCTTTCTACTCGAGCGCAGATCTTCCACGATCGCGGCTTCATTATTTCCAGCACAGAACATGCTGAGGTGTACTGAATTGGAGAAATATTTAAGGGAAGTTGAAAGGATATGTTCTAGAATGGTTAAAAAGGATAAAGGCACGAATTACTTGGGGAGGAGGACACATAATATACACATGCTCACACATTCTCTCAAATCATCAAGGAATTAACAAGAAACAACACACAAGAGGAAGAGAAGAAGAAGAAGGAAAAAGAGAAGAAAAGGAAGCTGGAAGAGAGATCCATTTGAAGATTCAGGCTCCTTTGGATAACAATTTTCTATCTTTTATCCTTATTCTTAACTCTCGTGTGTAATTGAATATTGAATGTTGGTTTTAATAGCCATGAGTGGCTAAGTACTTTTATGTTATTGGGATTTTGGAAACCCATTTGATTTAAGTTCAATTAATATATTAGTTCTTGTTCATTAATTGCATATTTTGTTTGTTGAGCTTTATTAAGTATTGTATTGTGGCCAAATGCATTCCTTGTTTAAATCTATACAATGAGAGTTGGTGTATTCAATAGACCCACAAACACTTGTTAGATCTTTTAATGACTTAAGAAATCTTATATAGATCTAATCCTCTATGAGTTTGCCGAATGCCTTTCAATGCTAGATCTAATCTTGTTTTATAATGATAATGAGAATTTAGTTATATGATGAGATTTGATTGATGCTTGTTAGTGAGATTAACCTTGCTCGAAAGAGATTGTTAATTCGATTTTAGAAAGCTTGAGGTATGCATAAGAACTTGAACTAATATGTTACTTGGCTTAATGAAAATGTGGTATGCCATCTTTCCCAACAACATGCTCTCAATATTATTTGTTTCCTTGTTATTCTAATTTACAATAGCCTTTAATTTATTCTTAGTTTAGTTGTCAATTTGTTCATTTACTTGTTCAACCAACCAACCATTTAATAGTTCTAAACATATACAATAGAGATTAATAGGTGCTTAGACCCCAATCCCTATAGAGACGATACTCTACTTACCTTCTATATTACTTATTCGACCCATGCATTTGCGATGAGCAACACCGAGTCTTATTTGTATGGCGACTCCCATCTCCAATATAGGCTTAAAGCTTGTGTTGTATTTCCTAGTGGGCCTGAGCCCGCACAGTGCCGTGGTCACCAAACACTTGGGTGTGTACTAAACTCCGCTGCCTACAAAACCTATTTCAGTAATAAAAAAAAAAAGCAAACATATTTCAGTAACTACAACACTATGTCTCTCTTTGTCTTACTCTTAATTAATACTTTTTTTATTTTAATTTCTCCCTAATTCAATAAAAAAAATTCTCTATAATTTAATCAAACAAAACCATTACAAGCACATTTATTAATAATTTACAGGAGCCAATGTCTAAGAATTATGCATACTTGGCTAACAAGCTCATGCATCTATAGATACCAGAAGGAACAGTTTAAATCAACTAGAATATTCAAGTGATTGTATACTATAACACACAACTATAATAGTTAAAATCAAAGATAAACAAAACTAGGAACAATTGATTATGCACAATAGCAGAGCCTAGAATTTTTTATTGATAGATTCTAGCACTAGAACCAACATGAACAATAGGTAAGTTACAATTGTTACTAATAGTGACTTTATCATTACTCTTATATTCATCTATAATGCTAAGAGAGGCAAGATCCAGTGTGATGTGATGGCTAGCTCTAGTGTCAATATACCATTCTAATTGTGTGGATGAGTGCAGTGGTTATCCCAATAGCGACATGTTTACTTATGATTAATGAAAGGATTCTCGAGAGGAATGAGAATTAAAGAAATGAGAATCATTTTGCCTTTTATGGTTTTGGTTTTAAAATTTTGATTCAAGTGATAAATCAAATTGGTGCTTACAATCAAGAGTTGTATGATTATTATAGCCATAGATTTGGCAAGATACATTACTACTGCCTTGACCATATGAAGTTGAGCTGCCACAACCATATGATGTGGTGCCTCATCTGCCACGGCCTCGACCACCTGAACGATTTAATGGCTGAGAGTGTTGAATGTTATTACAACTGGAAAGGAAGATGATTGTGGTGTTTTGTGTAGCAACTCATACGATATAAGTTGCCCATAAAGATCATGAAAAGAAGCCGGTTTAGCTTGCTATTGTAAGGCACCGATTGCTTCATTGAAATCAGCTTCTAATTGACGAAAAATGATGGCATTGAACTTAGCTAGAGAAATTGATTGCCAAGCCAAGGCAAGAGAATCGATAATATGTTTGGCTTGGAAGAGGTATTCATAGACAGACTTGTCGTCCTTTTTAAAATTGTGAAGTTCAATATATAACTGTGTTTTTTTAGCATTGTTGACAACACCTTAGGCAATTTCTAATGATTTCTATATAGCAGCAGTAGAATTTAAACTGAATAGATAAGGATACACTTCTTCTGAAATAAAAGATAGGAGCTAGGAGAATAAGTTGAATAACAATTGGTCTTCGTTGAACTAAATAAGGTAGGCGGATTAGTTCTGAATTTTGGGAGGTTATATTCTAAATTTCTTTGGGTGGTGGAGGTTCAGATCCATCAAGGATGCCATAAAGATTATAAAAATTAAGGAGAGGTTGAAATTGAAATTTTCTATGCTATGTAATTTTTTGAATTGAGTTTGATGGAAAAGGTCTATTGGATATATGTAAGGGTTGAGGTTGTGCTTGACAGAAGAAGTGAAGGTAACTCTGTTAAAGGAATAAAGGAAACTGGGCTGGAAGGGATAGAAGGGCTTTATGGTATATGCTCTAATACCAAGTTGGAAATAGGATGTGCAGAGAAGAAGACTTTCTGTATTGACTCCATGATGATAATATATATACAAGAGTGACGTGTTTGAGATGAACAACTATCGTAACAAATATAACCAATGTAGTTATAACCTAGTTATATAGAGCTTATCTAATACTAAAGGACTAGACACCTTATGAGGAGCGCCAAATGAATTTAGTGGACCTAAAGAAATATATTAAGATGTAATGAGGCTAGTTGCAGAAAAACGAGTGGAAGGAGCTAGAGTTTTGGCAGATTAATTAGAGAACAGAAAGAACAACCTAAATTCTAACTAGATAAAAAAAAAGGTCAAAGTTGCAAAATTAATTTGAGAAAAAGAGGAGACGTTGTCGAGAATAAGAAAGAGAAGACAAAAAAAATTAAAGAACTGAAGACATGAAATCAATAATATCTAAACCTAAGCAAAAAAAAAAATACAATTGCATACCATTGATGAAGTCTAGAGAAGGGAAACTATGAACCAGAGAAACGTTAAGGAAGGTTATGTTGGTGGAGGAGGAGGAGAAGGAATTTGAAGATGAGAAGAAGATGAAGAAGGAGAAAAGGAAATTAAGAAAAGAGGTCATGGGATACGAAGAAAAAGGGGGCATAGAAGAAAACAGAAATTAAAAGAAGAGGTCGTGGGATACGAAGAAAAAAGGGGCATAGAAGAAAACATAAATTAAAAAAAGCATGCGTGCAATTCTAGAAAAAATGGGATATTTTATGTTAATGGCATATCTTTTTAGGGCATTTATATAAAGAACCCAAGGATTAAAATGAGGGTGATATTTTGATCAATAATTAGTGTCGGCTCAAGATATAGGCCAGCCTATGCTAGGGCCCCCAAGAAAAAAAAATCCCATGAATAGGGTCCTATATATAGAGGTGTAATCGAGCTGAATCGAGCCAAGCTGAGTTTTAGAATACTAGGGCTCGGCTCAGCTAAAATGAATCATGTTTGAGCTCGGCTTGAACTCGAAAAATTATGAAATACGGAGCTCGAGCTCGGCTCGAGTCAAACTCGAGCTTGTTCACGAACAAAGCTCGTTTTGTTTGATTTGGTTCATTTGGTTGCTCATTTGATTGATCGTTTAGTTGCTCATTTATGAGCTTGATAAGGTGTTGTTTATATATGTACAAATACAAGTTAGTTCCAAAGTAATAAAAAACATAAAATAAGTATACTACTACTATCATCCAAATGCAAATAATAAAATTACAGTCATCCAAGTGCAAATAATAATGTTACAATCATCCAAAAGCTAAAAGTAAGAAACCTAAATAATAATAAGCCATCAACCTAAGTCTGAAAAACACATAAAAACAGCAGTACTTCAACATGTTAACAGTCTTTAGTAGTAGCCTTTAAAATCAATCCAACATGAGCAATTCAATTCCAACAAGAGCAGCTTTAACCACACTACACAAATTTGAAATATTGTTGATATATATAAACAATAAAATTTGAAACTGAAAATTAAATTATCATTACAAGCTTTAACACACTTTTCATAAAGGTAGTGTAATTTTCTTGAAATCTTCTTGATCCTACAAAAATAGCAAATAGTTAGATAAGGAAAATTCAGAACTGATTGAGATATTTAACTCCATTCTAATATTTAACTTCATCCTACTAAAATGTAATAAAAAATCACATCAAGGTAAATCATAGCACTTAAAATCACATCAGACATTAAAAATCACAACCGATATTCAAAATTACAGCAACAAAAATTCACAGCAACTAAAAATCATAGTATAAACTTAAGTAGGCAACAACAAGGTAAATTAGATGAATCAAAATAAACAGGCATTAAAAAAAGAAAAAAAGAAATAAAATGAATAAAAATTCACAGTAGCGTAAATTAGAGCACTTAAAATCACAACAGACATTAAAAATCATGGCAACTATCTCTGTGATGAAATCATAGCAACAAAAAATCAAACAGAAGCAAAGCTACTTTCAGAATGATGAAATGAAACAGACATTAACGAAGAAAAAAAACTGAGAATTTAAATTTCATGCATCTCAAAAGCTTCATTTTATTCGGATAGAGAGAACACACTGTAGAACACAAATGAAATTAAAAAAAAAACAAATAGAGAGAGCAAAATGCAAATTAGAGAACCAAAAGAAATGCAAATCAGAACACCAAACATAAGAAACATTTAATATTTCTATAGAACACCGAAGAAAATTTTTTTGATTGCAAAGAACTAACCTTTTAGCGTGAATAGAAGCAACCCAAAAATAAAATACTCTGTAGAACATAAATTCCAAAAGCAACACCGAGCACGGAGTGGTGAAAAGGATATGATGATGGTGGACTCTTTAGTTTTAACTGCTACAATGTAGGAGGAGAGATGTTAAGATTTTACTGTTAAATCATAAGTAAAAACAATGCATGCATTAGTACCAATTTCATACAACATCCCAAAATCAAAATCAAAATAAAAAATAAAACATAAAATCAAATCAAATCCTAAATCAAACTAAACATAAAAGCAAAAACAAACCCAAAATTAAAATAAAATACAAAGCCTTTTTTTAGTTGTAGAGAAAATATCTAACTTATCTGGTTTGTTATAGTATGTAGCAGAGTATAAGAATAAGAATAAGAATGAGAAGATAAAGAAGAAGATGTTGATGATGGCAGGCTGGTGTAGAAAAAGAGCGAAGGGAGGGAGGGGTGGTGGATGGGCTCGCGTAGAGACGGTTAGATAATGGTAGAGGAAGGGAAGGAGGGTGGTGGTATAGTTGACGATGATGGATGGGTTGGGGGTGATGCTGATGGAAGGCGATGAGGTGACGGTGATGGGTGGCGATTAGATAAAAGTGACAAAGGGTGAGGAAGTGGGGATGAGAGGCGGCACTTAAGATATGAAAATGATATGAAGAGAATATAATTAGGTTAAGATGTTTATGGTTATATCAAACAACAAAACTACGTAGTTTTACATTAGGTTATATGTGTAGGGTTTAACATCAAAACTACGTAGTTTTGATGTTAAACTATGTGGTCTGGATCTTATAATTAAATTATTTTAAATTATACATTATTTAATATTAATTTTAATTAATATTTATATAATAAAAATTTTAATTAATGTTGTATTTATTTAATACTAAATTAGTATTATATGATAATACTAAATTACTTTCTAATATTGAAATGCTTCTAATATTAAAACTACGTAGTTTTGAGTTAAAATTAATGTAGTTTTGAGTTGAAATTACGTAATTTACAATAAAATTAAATTAAAATTTATAATTTAATTAATATATTTGTGTAATAACAATTTTAATTAATGTTGCATTTATTAATATTATATATAACAATATTAAATTACTTCATAATATTAAGATTATCTAGAGTAAGTATTTACTTAATTTTGTACTAGGCATTTTAGCTATAGCTAATACCCAATAATTAGTAATCTAATTTTATAGTTAGTAACTTTTTACTAATCTTATAGTTGGTGACCTTAGTAGTTAGTAATTTTAATAGTTAATTGATACTTAGTATTTAGTAATCTTATAGTTATTAGGTTCATAAGTTAAATTTAGTAATCTTATAGTTATTAGGTTCATAAGTTAAATTTATTTCTATTTAATAGTAATATTATATGCTAAAACTATACACAGTTAAAATTAATATCATTAATCTTATAGTCTATAACCTTGTAGTAATATTATAGTTGGTGATCTTAGTAGTTAGTAATGTTATTAGTCTACTGATACTTAGTATTTAGTAACCTTAAAGTAATGTTATAGTTGGTGATTTTAGTTTTTAGTAATCTTATAGTTAATGGGTTCATAAGTTAATTTTATTTATACTTAATAGTAATAATATATACTATATAGTAATATATATAGTTTCATGTGAAACTACACTATTTCAACTAAATTTAACAGTAACTTAGTATTATGTATATTAATTTCTATTCTCATAACTTTTTATTGCAATTAATAGTTTTGAATTACATTCACTTAATCATACTAATATAGATCAAAATTATGTAATATGTTTAATACTAATATGTTTAATACTAATCCAATAATCCTTAATATTAATACTAATTTATATTATAAATATATAATTTTTTATTACAATTACCAATTTTTAATTATATTTACTTAACATTATTATTAATATACATTAGAATTATATAATGATACTAAAATTATATAATTTTATTAATACTAATTTTATTAAATTTATTATCAAAAAAATTATATAATTTTATTAATACTAATTTTATTAAATTTATTAACATCAAAAATCATATAATTAACATAAAAAATCATTTATCAGTTAATACTAATAATAAACTACTATTATATAATATTTGTGCTTAATGATATTAATACAACCACTTAATGATAATTTTTTATTATTTTGTACTTAATTAATACTAAATGAGCTTGTTCACAAACTACTTAAATGATCACGAACTTACTAAACAAGCATGTTTATGAGCCTGTTCATGAACGTCCTAAACGAGTCTATTCACGAATGTCCTAAACGAGCCTATTCGCGAGATTGTTTACGAGCTGACTCGCGAACATATTAACGAGCTTGTTCGAGAGCTTTAATGAGCCAAGTTTTAAGATGTTTGAACTCTCTTCGTTTAACTTTCGAGCCTCCAAATCAAATTTGAGCTCGGCTCGTTTAACTTAACAAATGAACTCAAACAAGCTTTTAACGAGCTGATCTCGAGAACGGCTCTGTTCGTTTACACCCCTATATATATATATCTATATATATATATATATATATATATATATATATATATAATCCTTTTTCCGCAACCAAAACAAAAATCAAATGATGGATTGCTATGTTATGGGTCGAAAGAATGAATCTCGTGTCCTTACTTGTGATGCAGGCCTTTTCATGCAAAAGTGCGAGGAATGACAACAAATTTATACCTAAATAATATTCTGCATGCCTTCTCAAATGTATCTTTAACAAAATTTCGAGCCAAGAAATAACTATTCGTGATACAAGATCACTTGTGTTTTTCTGTTTCACCTTTAGGTTATGGTAGCTACGCACAACAAAAATCTAGTTTGTCCCCATTTACTCACTAAAAAAGCCTAATTAGCAACACATAGCAGCAATTAGTTTCTCTTCAATAGTCTATCAAATAGAAAGATGTACATGAAATAGAAGGCAAAAGAACCACAAATTTCAATATTTCAATTGACAGGGTACCTAACAAATCGATGAGTAAAAAATAATATGGAGGGGAAGACGATGAGAGCAATATTACTCCAACATCAAAATTGATGTTGAGATAAGGAGGGGCATGCATGTAATTATATTTTGTTGGTTTGGAGCATGGATGTAAATTACAAAAAGTGGGTTTTTTTTTTTTTTTTTTATGAGATGTGTTTTGGGTTGTATTAGTAAAAACAAAAAACCCAAAAAACTTGTTACTTAGGTAACTTATGAAGCTGAGTATGTTATTGTTGTGTTTGTTAATGAAGTTTTTTTTTAATCTTTGTGCGAAAAAAAACTCTTTTATGGTATTTTTTAAAAGAATCTCCCTTTTTTTCTAATTGCTAAAAAAAAATTTACAGTAGTTTTAAGCTGATGTGGATGTGGGATATGCTGTCCTTTATTTAAAATGACGGATAAAAGATGTCTCCCATTCTTTTTTTTTTGACCAAAGTAGGGGGAGGGGGGAGGGGGGAGGGGGGAGGGTGGGTCTCGAACCCGAGACCCACCAAGTGTCCCATAGGATGGCCAGGCTTGCGGGGACAGCTGTCTCCCATTCTGAATGAGGGATAGTTTCTATCCCACAATTGACAGGTCCCACCCAGAATTGACAGTCTCACCCCAATTGTTTAATTTTTATTTGATAATAAATGCAACTTTTTTGAATAAATTTATTTTTAGGATTTAAATTTATTTTTTTGAGATATTAAATTATAATTTAAATTATTAATTTATTTGTAATATAATATATATATATATATATATATATATATATTTCTATAATTTATAATATAACAAACTAATTTATATATTTCTATTCGCAATATATTGTTGATTTATTTTTATTTTAAATTTATTATTTATTTATTTAAAATAGTATATATCTAGCAAATAAGAACATTGAAAAATGAACAAAAAGTAAAAGAAAAATTTAAAAATAAGAAAACAAGAAGAAAGATATTCTTAAAAAAAAAAAAAAAAAAACTATCTCAAGATTGTCAACAAAAAAGAGTTAAGAGCTTTAACAGGATGGGACAACAAAGAAAAAGATGACATCAAGAAAAAATGTTTGACTACCCGCCGTTTTTAACGATGGATAGATTTGGACTTGAGTTTATTTGTTATTTACAACGATGGATAAAATTTTTTTGAGTTTTAACCCCGGAAAAAAATCATAAGCTGATAAATACTTTCAAAATCAGCACAAAGAGGAACAGAGTTTATTTTTTAACCACATTAGGTAAAAAGGCAAAAGTTGTGTCGCAGGTTGCAAGCTGCGACAAATTACATAAAACATTTTGCTTTTCAATGAATTTGTCCCTTGTATTTAGGGGACAGATAGGTAATTTTCAAAAAAATTTGTTGTGTAGCGACCGGTTAGTCATTATCCTAAGTAAAAAGCCTCGTTAATCAAGCCATTAGGTTAATGAGATCTTTTAAGTGATCTTGGTCAAGTTCATGACAATTTTTTGAGATTCTATGTGACAACAAACTAGTAGTTTTTATTGCCAAGAAACCAATTTTTTGGTAGACCAAATTACACTTCAAGATAAACTTTTATTTAAGGATAAAGTTGGACGATACTAGTAGCACGTCCATAAATGGGAGCAATTACAAAATAATTTTCTTCAATTAATTTGATCCCTTGTATTATAAAGAAAGAAAAGAGTATAAAGATAAATTTAATAAAAAAAATTTTATTTTATTTTTCCATATACATCGTTAGTAGTTACATCTATCGTTATTCTTCATTTAATTAGATAACCATAAACATATGAGGAAGTTTTTCATTTGCATCGCAAGTCAGAAGTCCAATGTGTTGATATATATTTTAACCAAATCACTTGCTTAATCCATAATTGAATAGCAAAGGAAAATGATTGACATGTGTAGCATTAAGAATTTGTTACAAAACGAAGTCAAAGGGGGTTAGTATTAAGATATTAAGCATCTTTCTTACTTCATCTCATTCAGGGGCGGAACTAGAAATAAATGTCTAGAAGATAAAATAGCGAAGATGATTTTTAGATGAAAATATGATGGGCTAAACTAAAACTAAGGAAAAACTGAGGGTGCTAAACACTGAATTTTATAAACAATTTTTTCGATTTTAGGAACTCTGGGGGGCTTTGGGCTCCTTACGCTTAAACCTAGTTGCGCCTCTAGTTTTATTCTATTTTCTCTTAAATATTTTGCAAAGATTACTCGTAAGAAATATATTGTTGCTTATCTTTATCCTGCTGGTTGTTTAAGCTAGTTAGCTTCCCTCTCCTTGTAACCAATGCAGATTTAAGAACTAATAGCTTTGAAAGAATGAAGATTCAAGATGAAAAAGTTCATTTTTCAAGAAAAGTCCTAATAATGAGTGTCGAATGTAATACGCCTTAGCTTTGATAGTTGAAGCAATTTAGTTAGTTAAACTGGTTTAGCTAGTTATGCATTAGTAGGCATGGAATGGTTCATGTTAATTGTATAAACAAAATCAAATATTGTATACACTTTACCAGTAGGGCTTAATAAAAATGTGTGAAGAGTTTAATATCATTTACGTTCTATCTTTTTCTTGTTTCTCAGCTGTCACCACCAACAACATCAGACAATCTTCAAAAACACATAACATAAGATTAAGAAGACAACTAAAGAGATGTAGCCTTTATATATTTAGTTATATATGTTTCCACAAACATGCAAATACCATATTGAACGAACCACTTGAAGTGCCTAAGGCAGGGACACATTACAAGATGGTTAAATTTTTGACAAGCGCCAAGCACAGTTCATTATTTTATAGACAGCCAACTTTTAAAGAAAAACACTTACATTTTAAAGACAGCCAAATTTTTGGAGTAACGGGGTTGGCAGCAAGTTCTTCCATCACATCCTCGTCTACTGGGGGAGGTGGCTTGCTGGGATCCATGTCAAACACCTTGGCTTGCTCCTTGTAACGGTTCATACGTGGCGTGGCATACATCCGACACCTTTCCACATCACCTCTTGTAGCGAAACGCTGGAGGTCATGAGAAGTATCACATGAGAGAGCAAAAGGACGTCCTTGCTCTTGGTAGATTTTTTGTGATCTCATGAATTCTAAGAGCAGTTTGAGCTCATATTTAAGCATCTCAATCATTTCATTAGTCTCATAGCCAGCATCGTGAAGACTTTTTTGGGTATCCTCGAGCAGCTTTCGGGCTTCTTCTAGATTCTTGGAATCAGCCATGGTTATTGAATCTTTTATCGCCTTTATAATACGTAGACGAACCTGCTCCAACATAGCCTTCACCTCTCGCTGCCCAGATGGTGTCTTTATCCGACTTATGCTAACAGTTATAGGGTTGGCCTGAAACGGTTCCTCGACCCCCGGGCTGAGCAACATTCAT
>CATIWK010502382.1:0-19935 GCA_949634005.1 Mallotus japonicus
TTACTTACTTTAAAATTTTAACGAAAATTTGGCAGAGTTTCATTTGTACCGGGAACAAAACCAAAAACCTGAAAAGGCAAATAACACTTCCAATTATATTTACCAAACACCACTACTCCAAAATCCTCAAAATCACCAACATCTCAACTCAGAATATAAAATGCATATTAAAAACAATACAAATACTATTATCAATATCATATAACAAATTCCACCAATACTACTGCGGTATCTAGATTAACTAAAATCTACTTCTCAAATATTAATAACACAACAATAACCTACATAAAGTAGCCGGTGAAGAATGAACCCGGCGTAGAGGAGAATGACTAACATAGGACTCCCAAAATTCTGAAAAAATAATTGATGAGTCTCGGGGCTAGTCTTCTGTCAAATATGGTTTAAGTGAATATTTATTCATTCTTATACTATTTTATCCCCGACAGAAGGACTAATGAGTGTTATTTTATTCTTTTAACACTCATAAGTCCTTATGTCGATGATGAAATAGTACAAGAATGAATAAATACAAGGATGAATAAATATTTTTTCAAATGTCAGAGATAAAGTAGTAAAATAGGTAAATACACAGGAGAAATAGTAGTTTACCCTATTTGTAATTATTTTTAATTCATTTACATAATAATTGTCATTTAGTTTAGTCTTATAAATTATTTAAATTAACATGAAAATTTTTTTTTTATCTTTATTTATAAATTTTATATTCTGGTATAGAGAGAGAGAGAGGGAGAGAGTTAAAGGATATATAAAGATATAAATAATTTTATATAGTGCATATTGGTGGCACAATGAGTGCACATATAGAATTCATTTTTTAAAATATAAAAAATTCCAATGGTACTAACTAGGAGCTGAGTCCTTTGAACTGTTTAGGTATATTTTTTTAATTTTTAGTTTAAAAGAATTTTTAATATCCCTCATCTCAGAAAAATAATACAAATTTAATAATAGATTTTGAAAGAAACATCAATCCAAGCTCATCATGAATAGGGGAGTGCAAATACGGATTGAACCAACATAAGTGAGCCGTTTTGAGCCAAAATGTAGCATAAGTTTGGTTACCAAAGACACATCATAATGATTCGATTTGATGGAATTAGGAAGTGCAGTTCTTAGTTGTCGGTTTGGTTGATGCATCCATATAACCGAACCGATCAAAAAGCTGAACTTCATTAATAAGCACCCTAAATGACGCCATTTATATTTGTAACCGTAACTCTAAACTTATCTTACTATATAAACCCCTTGTTTCCCATTCTAAACCTTAAACACTGATCCTCATCATTTTATTCCCTCTGTATTATGTCGCTCTCGTTCTTTCAATCCTAATTTCGATACCCATATCTTCCTCTCCAGTTTGGCCTTTCTTCTCTCCATTTCAGTGAAGTTTTGCCTCTTCCCTTGCTCTCTTCTCATCCTTAATCATTCTCATATTTGCTCTATCATTCTCCATTTCTATACCTGTTGTGTTTCACCTGTATTTTTTTTTGCTCTATCTTGATGGTTTTTTTTTTCTTTTATTTTTTTTGCATAATCTAATTGTGACTGGATTCGATGGTTGGAACTTGGAAGTTTTTTTCGATCTCAATTGGAAATTTGAAGATGGAAGCCTATAATTTTACATCCCTCATTTGCTTTGTGGTGGAAGTCCCTTTTTTTTTTTTTATCACCTAGAGTCAAAGAGACCCATAAAAATATCACAATGAAAGATAATCTCTCTACTGTCATCCTTTATTTTGTCTCTTGAAAGTTTTGATAAAAACAGAAATTGTTATAAAAGAAAATGTTCTTGTTGAATTATTATTTATAAAAAAAAAAGAATTCTTGAATACTTTAATTTATTTTAAAAAATAAATAATATTTTATGTTAAATTTAAATAAATTTATTTATACAAGAATATTTTAAAATAATTTTGAAGCATTTGTATGCATGTATGTTGGTTCCTATTTGTGGAAGCTAAAATAACTTTGAATTTGATTCTATATTTTATTATATGTTTTTTATATGCATTTATGTTGATTACTGTTTGTGAAAACCAAAATAACTTGGATTATGCTTTTGTGTTCTGTTTTGGTTTTATATCTAATCATATATGCAGAGGAAAACTGGTGGTGGTGCTGCCAGTGGCAGTAATATTGCTACTGGTGAACGCCAACAACAGGCAGAGGTGGAAGCTCAAAAGCAACCTGAAGTTACTACAAAAGAAAAAAGAGAAAGGAAACAGATAGTATAAGCTTAACATGGAAACATTTTAAAAAAAAACTAGATGAGAAAAGGAAGTTGGTAAAAGCTAGGTGGATATATTTGTAAAAGTATTATTGTGAAGAAGAAAAAATAATATTTTCCTTTGAATAAATTTTATTGAATTAGGAGATGTAACTTTATACAAGAGATTTCCTACAATCATGCTAATCTATTTAAGGTAGTCTAAGTATAAAAGGCAACTAAACAAATATACAACTAATACAATATATTTGACAATGAATGGTCATATATCATTGACCTTTCCTTCTCAACACTCCCCCTCAAGTTGGAGAGTGAATGTCAAGAACTCCCAACTTATGTATCATAGTTAAGAAAGCTTCCTTTCCCAATGGCTTGGTGAACACATTTGCAAGCATATTTGTTGAGGCAACATGTTTGGTTACAACTGAACCATCTTGTATTTTTTCATGAATAAAATGGCAATCCATCTCTATATGTCAGGTTCTTTCATGGAAAACGGGATTGGCAACTATGTGTAAGGCGGCTGTGTTATCACAATATAACAATGTTGGCTTCGGATGCAATATTCTCAAATCTTTCAATAACGAGCGCAGTCAGGATAATTCACAACATGTACATGTCATGGCTCATTATTCGACTTCTGCTGAAGAGAGAGATACAATTTTCTACCTCTTTGTATGCTAAGAAATAAGAGAAGATCCTAGAAAAACATAATAACTCGTAGTAGATCTACGAGATATTGGATAACTTGCCCAATCCGAATAAAAAAAGCTCGTAAAGATAAATCATTCTGAGAAGGGAAAAACAAACCTTACCCTAGACTGGTTTCCAAATAACACAATACACACAAGGCAGCTTCCATGTGTGGTCTACGTGGTGCATGCATGAATATGCTTAACACATGGACTGAATAGGTGATATCCGGCCAAGTAATAGTCAAATAAATTAGGCATCCAACAAGTCGCCTATACTGAGATGAATCCTTAAGCAATTCACCTGAATCCAAGAGCTTTATGTTTTATTCCATGGGAAAGTTCACAGATTTAGCACCCAAAAATCCACCATCCTTTAAAATGTCCAAAGTATATTTTTGTTATAAGATGGAAATACCTTTCTTCGACCGAGAAACTTTGATGCCCAGAAAATACTTCAAATCACCCAAATCTTTAATTTGAAAATGACTATGTAGAAATTTCTTAAGAGCTACTATGGCATTGCCATCATTACTTGTAATAAGAATTTCATCGACCTATATCAACAAAGCTGTAAAAGATTTTCCTTTCAGACATGTGAATAACTAGTAATCGGCTTTGGATTGAACAAAGCCAGCAACTTGGATAGCTGTAGAGAACTTGGCAAAACATTGTCTGGAAGCTTGCTTTAAGCCATATAACGACTTATGAAGGTGACACGCTAGATTCTCCCCCTGTCGCTGAGGACCAGGAGGTGGAGACATATAAATTTCTTCATAAAGATCACCATGAAGAAAAGCATTATTGACTTCAAGTTGGTGAACAGACCAAATTTGGGCAGCTGCTAAAGCCAATAAATAACGAACAGTAATCATTTTAGCAGTGGGAGAAAAAAGTGTTATGGTAATCTATACCTTCCAGTTATGTGTAACCTTTTACAACCAAACGAGCTTTAAAACTCTCATAGTACCATCCGAACGTCGTTCGATTTTATAAACCCAATGACAACCAATAGGCTTCTTACTAGGAGGAAGAGAAGTGAGGGACCAAGTGTGGTTGGCTTCTTAAGTAGCCAATTCATATTGCATTGCTTCTTGCCAATGGGAATGAGAAGCTGCTTTGGCATAAGATGTAGACTCAATATCTTGACTGATAGCAGCAATAAAAGAGTGATGTTATGGTGAGTAACGATGATAAGAGGCAAAATTGCAAAAGGGATATCATGTACCTTTTTATGGACCTGATGACAAAGGTGGCAAATGGTTGGGAGACGTTACTTAGTTGCAGACATAATCACATAAAGCCGTGGGAGGGTTATGAGGTCTTTAAGAATGGCGTAAAATAGGTTCAAGAGGAGGACTAGTAGGTGATGACTGAGTAGAAACTAGATTCGGTGGTAAGGGCTATTGGATGGGTGGGGAAGGATCGAATACAGAAAGAGGAATCACAAGGTCTAAATTTGAGGAAAGGGATGGAATGGTCTCATAAAGGAAAATAGTTTCATGGAAAACAACATCACGGCTAGTGAACATTTGGTGGGTGGCAAGGTCATGGAGCTTGTAAGCTTTATAACCAATTGGATAGCCAAGAAAAATATATCTTTTAGCTCAAGGAGCAAATTTATGGCGGACGTGTACATCAGTAGCATGGGCAAGACACACAAAAACTAGAATATGAGAATAAGTAGGAAGCTTTCCATAAAGTCGTTCAAAATGAGTTTGGCGAGAAAGAAGTGGTATGGGCAAACGATTAATTATATGAATAACAGTAGAAACATATTCTACCTAAAAATGTAAAGGAAGGTGGGCTTGAAAATGAAGAGCTCTAGTGGACTCAAGAATATGGCGGTGCATGCGCTCTACAACCCCATTTTGTTGAGGGGCATAGACATAAGAATGTTGGTAAGTGGTCCCTTTTTGTTAAAAAATTCCCGCATAGAGAAGAATTCTCCACCATTATTAACTCGAATGTTGGCTATAGAAACATGGAATTATGTTTGGACAAATAAAAAAAATTGACAAGTAAATATTATGTTTCACTTTTATGATGCATAAAAAAAAAAACCCATATGAATATGGAATAATCATCCATAATTGTCAAAAAATATTTCGCACCAGAAAGAGAGGCAATTTTATAGGGGCCCCAAATGTCACAATGAATTAATTCAAAAGGTCTAACAAATGAAATTGAACTAACAGAAAATGAAAGTCGACTTTATTTTGCAAGTGCATAAACGTCACAAGCATTATTAGACAGGAAAGGGAAATTTAACAAATGTTTTGCCATAAAATCTAATCTAGAGAAAGAAAAATGCCACAAACGGCGATGCCACAAAGAGGTGGAGGAAGTGACCTGAGAAGAACTGGGTGAACACCAAGAAATGATTGTTGCGGATGGAGTTTGAGGTTTTGGCTTTTCTGATGCTAAGGAAACCAAGTAATAAAGTTCGTCTCGTTGTTCACCCAAACCAATCGTCGTCCTCATCGTCAAGTCCTACAAAATACACGAATGAGGAAAAAAAGTTACTGAACAATTTAGATATCTGGTAACTCGACTAACAGACATTAAATCCACCTTAAAAGACAGCACACCAAGTGCATTTTTTAAATTAATAGTAGAATTCAAAGGCAAATTCCCAATGGATGTAATCGAAGCCTGTTCTCCACTCAGTATAATAATGTGGTCTATTGCACCACTGTTGATAATTAATTGATGGAGGCGCAAAAATGTTTGTAACAAACCTGAGGAAGCAGCATTAGCTTTAGGATTGATGGATTATGTTGCCCCTTTACCCTGCATGATAGATAAGATTTGCTAGATTTCCAAATCAAAGAGCCTATTTGTCATTGACGGCACTTCCTGCATTATTGGACTTTCCTTGACATTGTTAATTGAAGATTGATGGCTATTGTTGTGCTTGAAATGAGTGCTTCCATGATTAGACCTGTTTGATGCATGTTTAGGGTGTTCTGGAGGGTACCCATTCAGCTTTCAACATGTTTCTCATACATGATGATCACGGTCACAATATGAGCAATGTAAAGGTTTTCGATTAGATGGGTTGGAATGAGAAGAAGAACCTTGTCCATATCGAACAACTAGAGCCACTGGTTCACTCCTTTGAACAACCATGGCGGAGTTCTCCATTGTCTTACGTGCAACCCCTAGGCTTCACTACTCCTCCTCTTGTATAATGGAAGAGTAAGCCTTGGCAACATCTGGTAGCAGATTCATCAATAGAATTTGCCCATGGATTGCACTATAGGACTCATTAAGTCCCACGAGAAATTGCATCAATCTGCGTCTCTTATGGTCTGCCCCATAAGAGCAAACGGTGTCATTATAGGATCCTAGTTCATCCTATAAGCTTTTTAGCCTTGTGTAATAAGCTGCAACAGTCATATAATCTTGAGCAAGATAAGCAATGTCCGTCTCAATCTGAAAAATACGAGGGGCATTTCTTTGAGAAAAATGACCCCGAAGGTCTTCCCATACCTCCTATACGGTGGTCGAAAAAATGACATTGTCTGCAAGGTCCTCTGTGAGTGAATTGAGAATCCAAAATAGGATCATATCATTGCATTTTTTTTCCATGAAGCGTATTCGTCTAGTTTGGCTGTGGCAGACGACATCGTGATGGTTCCGCCTATGAAACCTAACTTGGATTTAGCGTTCAAAGAAATTTTCATGGCTCTAGACCATGTCAAATAATTATCTCCATTGAGGGGCATGGAAACAAGCACCATTCCTGGATGGTGAAGAAAATATGGATTGGCAGCATCAAGCTTGCCTCTATTCGAAGATTGATGTTCTGTCATGATAATAAGAAATAGCAAAAAAAGAAAGGCAAAAAAAGAGGCAAAAAAGCTAGGGTATTGTTCCCTGCTCTGATACTATGTGAAGAAGAAAAAAATAATATTTGCCTTTGAATAAATTTTATTGAATCAGGAGATGTAACTTTATACAAGAGATTTCCTACAATCATGCTAATCTATTTAAAGTAGTCTAAGTATAAAAGGCAATTGAACAAATATACAATTAATACAATATATTTGACAATGAATGGTTAGATATCATTGACCTTTCCTTCTCAACAATTGTTGATACTAAAAAGAATGGCACATCCTCTATTAGACATCATATATTGACTTGCATGAAAAACGTAACCCTAAAGAGACTAAACAGACCTTTTTAACTCTCCAATTTGCTATATAAAATTCTGACTCTGATTTGCATGATGATGTAGGTGTAATTGGGACATGGAAGTTTGATCAAGATGCTATTAGAAATGCATTATCTAAAATGATCAATATTAATTAATTAAGTTTTAAATTTATTAAAGGGGAGGGATTGAAACACTACATGTTTGTTGCTTTTCCTAGGTTCAAGATACCTAGTAGATGGACAGTCAGTCAAGACTATTATAATGCATATTTAGATAAGAGATTAAAAATTAAAAATGTGTTTAAGAATCATTGCCAAAGTCAAAGAGTCAGTATCACAACTGACTCTTAGACTTTAATTCAATACATTAACTACATGTGCATTACTGTTCATTACATAGATGCTGAGTGGAAGCTCCATAAAAAAATTATTTCATTTGTTCCTATTACATCTCACATGGAGGAGTAAATTGCAAAAGCTTTAGAAAATTATCTTATTGATTGGGGGATTATAAGTGCTTTTATTGTCACAGTAGATAATGCATCTTCAAATGACATTGCTCTTGTTTTTTTTTAAAAAAGAAATTGATGAGTTGGGGCACTTCTATTGTGAGAATTAAATATGTTCACATGAGATGCATGGCGCATATTCTTAACCTTGCCGTAAATGAGGGTTTAAAAGATGTAAATAGATTACTAAAGAGAGTTAGAAAAATAGTCAGATATATTTGGAATTCACCTTCTAAGTTGAGAAAATTTAAAAAACTTTTCTGATTACTTGGTTGTGATTCCAAATGTGCATTGAGTCTTGATGTTCCAACCAAGTGGAATTCTACATATATGCTGTTAAAAATTATTTGCTCATATAAGAAAGTTTCTGAAAAATATGAGGAATGTGAATATGCCTTTAGAGTAGATTAAGGGACGACATCGTTGATTTTTCTAGACTGGCAATTTGTTAAACAACTTGTTGACTTCTTACAACACTTTTATGAGATGACATTGAGAATATTTGGTTCTCAATATGTGACTGCAAAAAAAAATTTTCTAAAGCTTTTAATCCTTTTTGTATATTAAATGAATGAAAGTATTATGATAATGCTCCTAAAAGATCAATTGCATTCTCAATGAAAAGAAAATTTAGTAAATGCTGGGGGGATCCATAAACAATGAATTTGTTAACTTTCATTGCTAATATTTTGGATCCTAAAGATAAACTAGAATATATGGAGTATTCTTTGACTCAAATCTATGGTGATTGTATTGGTGGAAGCTTGTAGTATTCTGTCAAATATGCTTTGTATGAATTATTTGATGACTACATTTCATTATACAAACCTACTTCTAAATCTTTTTCTCAAACTGGCCTCTTAATTGATGTGTGTGAACTTGCTTCTAGGGATACTAGAAAATCAAAGCCATTAATAAAAGCTAAATTTAAAAAGCACGAAATGGAACTTAGTATTGGTGGGAGGGTCCATTTGTTATTCTAAGATGGTGAAAGCTCAATTTTGAGAGATTTCTAATTCTCTAATGTTTATCATTTGATGTATTAGCTGTGTCCATCTCCACTGTAGCTTCTGAATTGGCTATTGCCACCAGCGGGAGGGTCCTTAATTCTTTTAGAAGTTCCTTAACTCCCAAACTTATTGTTCATAAGAGTAGCTCAGATTGTGTATAAAGCCAGTATCAATTGAAGAGGCATTAGAAGAAATTGAGAAGTTTGAGGAAGGTATATTCTCTTATCCATCTAAATTTTTTTAGAGTTACCTTCTTCTAAGTTAAGAAGTTTGAGAAGTTTCTTATTCTAATTTTTTTCTCAGAGTTACCTCCAGTTGGCATTGGCCCTAATTTAGCATCATCAAGTGCCACTTAGCATATTTTTTCTTCACTAGAGTTGTAGGGGATTTTGTTGACTATACTTTTCCATAATCTTATTCATTTCTATCTGAATTATTCTGATTATGCTTGCATCTGCCTGTTGACTGTTGTGTTGTGTTGTGTGATATATATATATATATATATATATATATATATATATATATATGACCAATATTGTTATGGCTCATGAAATGCATGTTTTGCAGATGTTTAAGGTGTCAATGTTGTTGATGCATGATTAGTTGATAGGCAATTATAAAACTTCCACCTAACTTCTTTTGAGTATATGAAAATGCTGGCTGAAATTTCTTTAGTGGAATTTTTGTGTTGCTAAAAGTTATAGCTGCATTTTTACCATGACTTGAAAACTAATAATCTGAGCCCATTTTTCTTATATTCACCGTCATTTTTGCTTTGCTTTTTATATTTTAATTTAAAGGTGTTAGTGTTGTTGATGCATGACTATTTAATGGGACAATGATGAAGCTTCCACCTAAGTTATTCTGATTATGTGATTATGCTGGTTGAAATTTCTTTGGTGGCATTTCTGTGCTGCTAGAAATTATTGGTACATTTTTACATGACCTGAAAACATAAAATTTGAGCCCACTTCGCTTATATTTACTGTCATTTATGCTTTGCTTTTTAATTCCAATTACTTATTGTTGGAAGTTCTGTTATTACGATGAAAATGCATGAATGGTAAATATTTTGGGTGCAAGAATTTCTTTTTCTCTATAATCATTTTTTTTACATGATATGCAGGCCTCAAATATATTTGATTTGTTTTTGGTGGAAGCTTCTGTGGATGGCTTTTGAATTTTTGGGTGGAAGTCTCATAAATTCCTTATTTTTTGGTAGAAGCTTTTCTTTTTGGCTGGTTTCTAAATTTTTTGAGTGGAAGTCTCAACAATTTTTTTTGTATCTATCAAATATTTTATGTATCTATATCTATAAATTACACTGATGTAAATATACAAACATTCAGTGCTAGTAAGTCCTTTTTGTATCTATCATTAATGGAAAATACATGGGCTTGTCCTATCATAATGTTAAAAATATTAATTTCATAATTGTATTTTTTTTTTATTTTTTGACCTAATCCTAATTAGGACCCAACCAAACCTAACTGTCATATCGAATCGAGATTACCGAATTTTTTGGCCTACTGAACCAAGGCATTTATTCAATTTTTCAGTCCGTTTTAAAATAAAAATTTCCCCTAATAAAACCAAGCAGAAATTTACTCTCCCCTCTCGAATCGAACTGAACCGAATGCACATCCCTGATCATCAACCACCAAGTTGATCATAATTTTGTTATATTAAAAGAAAAGTCTACGTCTTCTTTGTTAAATTGCAATAAGCCATTGGAAAGTAAAAACTACTTAAATAAATGTAAGCTTCCTCAATCCAATCAAATCGATGGTGGTTAGCACCGAACTAATTTGGCCTGTTTATTTGTCAAAAGTTTTTAGGTCATATATATATATATATATGACAAAGTTATGGATAAGTTCAATGAATATTCAATTATTTATTTATATAATATGAAAACAAAAAGTCTTTTCTTTTGTTCTTTGTAAGATGCTTTTCAAACCATTCACCATGAAAATTCAGTCCTCCAGTAGTCTTATATTTGTAGTAGGCATGCATGAACATATCCAAGTCCAACCAAAAATCTTCCTACTAGCACCAGGCTCTCTCGCAACAATATTTGAAAACTTCACAGTGTCAAAGCTAGCCTATTCACAAGGCTAAACAAGCATAACCCAATTTGATTCTATCCCTGAATTTAATAATCTATTTATATTAATAAAGCTTAACACTTAATTTCACTGTTCTACGTACAGTGAAAAAAAATGGACCTCGATTTCATCTGATTTACGCGATTGCCACTGCCTATCTGTTTATGTTTCTACCCTTGAATGTTGCCTTATTTGCGAGATTGCCATTGACTATTTGTTTCCTGTGGTAAGTGCAACCCCCACGAAAGAAAACGACGCCGTTTCCTTTTACTGTAAACAAAAGTTTGCTATAATTCCTTTTCTGCCCCTGCTTGCTATCTTCCCTTTTTGCTTTTTGGATTTTATTCATGCACATTTTGGGATTTAATGTAATAACCCGAATTTATGTGGTTATTAATATAATTAAATGAATATTAGTATTATTATTTTATTCTATTAGCATCATCATTATTATTATTATTATTAGTATTATTATTGAGATCCTTGTTGTGAATATTATTATTGTTATTAATATTATTATTATTATCATTATCCTTGTTAGCATTAGTATTATTAATATTGTTATTATTATTATTATTACCACTATTGTCTTGATTGGTATTATTATTAGTAAAAATTGTTATTCTATTTTTATAATTATTATTGTTATTGTTACTCTATTATTTTGATATTAATATTGTTATTAATACTATTCAATGTAAATATATATATTTAAAAAAAAACAAAAAGAAGACCAGCAGGTGGTGGACACCACTTTATTTAAAGAGGCAGAATGGCATATGCAAAAGAGGAGATTAGCGGGGTTTTATGGGTTTTGGGGGAAAATTTTCATTTTAATACCAAAACTTTCTTTTTCTTCTTCTTTTTCGTTCAATACCCAAACGAACTCCGATCGACCTCAAATTTGAACCGTAGACTCATCTTGTCCTCCTCTTCGTTCCAATAGCTTCGGTTTTGTGAGAAATGCACCAAAATTATGCAGAATTATACAAAATCAGTCAGCCTTCTTCCTCCATTTTGCACTGTTCCGGTGGCGAGGTAGGTTCCATTTCGTTCCTCTCGACGTCAGGAGTCTATTGATACCAACCACACATCAGATCTGCACCCGTAGAATATTTGGCAAATATTTTTAGGTAATTTCGGTTTATTTTTATATTTAATTTTTCAGTGCATATTTTGAATTGTTTGAGGCTATTTTTGTGTTTTTTTACTAATTATTAGGAATATTTTGGTATAAATTGTTTGTCCGGGTGTCGTGTTTTTCCGGTGAGATTACGGCGGGTCTCACCGAAAATCCAGTGAAATTGGGACCGGTCCAGAAAATTATAGAACTATTTTTATAAAATAGAATAAATTGAGTTGATCAATTTTCATAACTTGACCGAAGCCCAACTCCTCATGGATTTTGAGAAATAAATTCTGGAAAATTTGTAGTGAAAATTAGTTAATTTCCATTTAAATTAGTTTAATTGTCGGAGATAAATTCTTATAGCATCAAAAGTCACATTTAGGATATTTCTAAGTCCATTTTATTAATTCCTTGATTTTCTTAATTTTGGAAATTTTTATGAATTTATTTGATAAATATATATAAGCATATTTTAAATAAATATTATTTATTATAGAGAGTACCGGAGTTGGAGCTGTAGCATTTGGGCAACCGAGAACGCGTCGACCAGCATGCTCCACCTGTGAGTTAATTTTATAAAATGTTTGTTGAGATTTCATAAATAAGAATTTTCATAAAAATAGATTTAATTATGAATATGAATATTACTGTGAATATGATTTATTGATTATGTTGTTGCCAAGGATATTGAGAAGCTGATTTAGTTGATTTCATTTTATTTTATTTCATTTTATTTTAACTATTTATAATTGAGGATTCTTATGCAATAAATATAAGGTTAAAGTAGAATATATGAATTTATTTATGATTATGAATTTTATCACATTCATGATTTATTTATTTTAATATTGTTAAGCATTTGGAGAATATGCTTTGCATTTTTATTTTATTTTATATTACTTCGTAGTTGATAAGTATGTTTTGGAAAAATGGTAGAACGTGCTACATGGTGGGTGTCACCAGGACCATGTGCGCACGGGTTAAGATATGGAGTCTGATATGTGAGTTTAGCTTGGTGGAGCTTGTGCTCTAGGGTAGTATGTGGATTGAGCTCGGTGGAGCTAGTGCTCTCGGGCCGGAAATGGGATGTAACTCGGTTGAGCTTGCTCTCAGGATATTAATAATGGAATAAGTGATCGGACTGCGACGGTAACTCGGTTGAGCTTGCTCTTGGGATGGCAGTCACTTGGATTAAAGAGAGCCGAAATGCTAGTAGAATGGAGGTTTAGGGTTCTACCATGTTTTTCCACAAATGGTTTTAATTTATATGATTATATGAGAATTTCATTTATAAGTGATTTATGGATTTTAGAAAGGATTTCATATAAATATTATTCAAGTAAAGTTAAAGATTTTAAATATTTATATTTATTTTATTTAAAAAGGTTTTAAATAACTGTTTTAAAAATCAGCATGCATTTTATAACATTAATTCACTGTGTGAGGTCTGACTCCCCTCAATTATTTTTCCAGGATTTTGGGAGTCCTCTGTTAGTCCTTCTCCTCTACGCCGGGTTCATTCTTCACCGGGTACTTTATGTACGTTATTGTTGTGTTATTAATATTTGTGAAGTAGATTTTAGTTAATCTAGATACCGCAGTAGTATTGGTGGAATTTGTTGTATGGTATTGATAATAGTATTTGTATTGTTTTTAATATGCATTTTATATTCTGAGTTTGAGATATTGGTGATTTTGAGGATTTTGGAGTAGTGGTGTTTGGTAAATATAATTGGAAGTGTTATTTGCCTTTTCAGGTTTTTGGTTTTGTTCTCGGTACAGAGGAAACTCTGCCAAATTTTTATTAAAATTTTAAAGTGAGTAAATTTTATTGTGAAAATTTTCTTAAGACTTATTACGGGTTTCGAAAGCTTCACGCTTTCCCATTCTCTAGTGCCGGTCACGTGCCCTTTAGGCTCGGGTCGTGACAAAGTTGGTATCAGAGCTCATAATTGATTTTCTACTATTTTAGTCATTGAAATGTGTCTTTTCTTGAACAACTGCGGTAATTAGGTAGCAATTGTCAATTGTTGATATCGTTGCTTCTAGAGCGTATATGTCAATTCCCCTATTATGTCTTGAACCTTATTGGTTTCTGCTTTTTTTTTCAAATAAGGTGAACGTGAACTGCTCTTGTTGCAGAAGCAGGATCTAATGGTGATGAGCAATCATTTCAGGATGAAACTTCAGCTCACACCCCATGAGGCAGAAGAAGGGGTAGGCCTTGGGCAACAGCGGCTCAGTGACAAGGACAACAACTGCCAGTAGAAGTAGCTGCTCTAGAAATAGATCTTGTAGCTTGTGTGGCCAGTGTAGCAGAGATTAATCAAGGACTAATGGTATTTAATCAATAGTACAGCAGATGCTACAGTAGAGGAATCAGGGAATGTCTAATGTAGATGCAACTTTACTATACTCCAAGATTGAGAGAGTTCCATTAAATGGTACTGGAGATGCTTTGAATTTTATAAGTACCATTGAGGCCAGGACAAAGATAGGATTTATGAAGGATAATGATTGCAGAGCTATCAGTTCAAGTCACAGCTTAGGACTGGTTTATGCAGTCGATCCAGCCATATATGATTACCATGACATGGTTGGAGTTCAAAGAGCGATTCCTGAGATATTTCTGTCCAACTTTAATGAAGGACAATTATAGATGACAACTGTTGTACATAGCTAGAGGTGATCGATCAGTGGAGGAGTATACATACGAGTTCTTCAGACTACCACGTCATATTGTAGATGTGATGCAAGATGAAAGGAGCGCAGTAGAACTGTATGTTATAGGATTGGGCCCAACGTCTATTGGCATCCAAGATGAGGATCAGAGTTTAGAAAGTTAATTCGCAGATTTAGTCCTATTGGATGTAATGGAGTTTAATGTGATTTTAGGAATGAACTGGTTAGCTCGACACTATGCTACGTTAGACTGTCGAGAGAAAGAGGTAATTTTTAGAAATTTTAGATGATGTGGAATTTTGATTAAGAGGTGACAAGAATCCAATGCCTCAAAAGCTTTTTTCTGTTATCACAGTTAGAAAGATGCTTAGAAGGGGATGTCAAAGTTATTTAGCTGTGGTCAGAGATACTAAGGCGAATATGAAAGTAGTTGAGAATGTGCCAGTTGTATGTGAGTTTCTTGATATTTTTCCAGAAGAATTACCAGGCTTATCACCTGAGAGAGAGATAGAATTTTGTATCGATGTTGTACCTGATACCGATTCTATATCTATGCCACCTTATAAAATGGCACCTACAGAGTTGAAGGAACTTAATGCGCAGTTGCAAGAGTTGCCTGATAAAGGTTTCCATCAAGAACATCTCCTTAGGTTGCGCCAGTGCTATTTGTGAAGAAGAAAGATGGTACTCTTCGACTTTGTATTGACTACAGACAGTTGAACAAAATTACCATCAAGGACAAATACCCACTCCCGAAGATCGATGATTTGTTTGATCAACTACAAGATGCTCGGTGTTTTTATAAGATTGATTTAAGGTCAGGGTATTATTAGTTAAGAATTTGAAGTGGAGATATACCTAAGACTGCATTTCGAACAAGATATAGCCATTATGAGTTTTTGGTGATGTCCTTTGGGTTAACTAATACCCCATCAGCTTTTATAGACTTGTTGAATCGGGTGTTTAGGCCATTCTTGGAATTTTTTGTAATAGTATTTGTTGATGATATCATGGTGCATTCTAAACGTAAAGAGGAGCATGCTATGCATTTGAGGATGGTGCTTCAGACTTTGAGGGAACATCAACTGTATGCCAAATTCTTTAAGTGTGAGTTTTGGTTGGATCAAGTGGCGTTCTTAGGCCATGTGGTATCCAAGGACGGCATACAAGTGGATCCTAAAAAGATAGAAGCCATTACAGAGTGGCTAAGACCTTCAACGGTCACTGAAGTCAGGAGTTTTTGGGTTTAGCTGACTACTATAGGAGATTCATGAAGGATTTTTCCAAGATAGCCGCAGCTTTGACAAGATTAACTCAAAAAAAATATAAAATTTATGTGGATGGACAAATGTGAGGAGCATTTTTCAGATGCTTAAAAATAGGTTGACTTCAGCTCTAGTGTTAACTTTACCTTCAGGAAGTGAAAGATATACGGTGTACTGTGATGCTTCACGAGTAGGATTAGGTTGTGTATTAATACTGAATAGGAGAGTGATTACTTATGCTTCACGACAGTTAAAGAAGCACGAGCAGAATTATCATACTCGTGATTTGAAAATGGCAGCAGTGGTGTTTGCGCTGAAGATATAGAGGCGTTACCTGTATGGAGTGACCTATGAAATATACACTAATCATAAAAGTTTGAAGTATATCTTTTAGCAAAGAGATTTAAACTTGAGGCAGAGGAGATGGATGGAACTCTTGAAGGACTTTGATTGCTCTATTTTGTACCATCCGGGCAAAGCCAATGTAGTGGCTGATGCTTTGAGCAGGAAGTCAGTAGGAAGCCTTGCTCATATTAGCTCAGAAATAGGTCAGTTATTAAAGAATTGCATGAATTGATTGATCAGGGGTTACAGTGGAAGGTAACCAAGAAATGTTTATTGGCTCAATTCCGAGTACGATCAGTGTACTTGAAAAAGAGTCAAGCCAGCTCAGAGAAGGGACCCACAATTGAAGAAGATAATGTCAGAAGTCCAGCAAGGTTAGTCTCAAGAATTTGTAATTGATAATGAGGGTGTGCTACGTTTGGGCACTAGGTTGTGTGTGCCAGATGTGGATGAGCTGAGAAAGGAGATTATGGAGGAAGCTTATTTTTTTGCTTATAGTGTTCATCCATGTTCTACTAAGATGTATCATGATTTGAAAGATACATATTGGTGGAAGGGGATGAAGAGAGATATTGCAAAGTTTGTATCTAGGTGTCTCACTTGCCAGCAAGTGAAATTGAAACATCAGAGGCCCTCGGGATTGCTGTAACAGTTGCCTATTCCAGAATAGAAGTGGGATATGATTGCTATGAATTTTGTGACTGGATTACCTCGTACAACATGAGGTTATGATGCCATATGGGTGATAGTTGATAGGTTGACCAAGTCAGCTCACTACTTGCCAATTAAGAAGACCTATACTACAGAAAAGTTGGCCAGGTTGTACGTTAACCGAATTGTTTGCCTACATGGGGTGCCATAAAGTATAGTGTCGGATAAAGGAGCTACCTTTACTTTAGTCTTTTGGCACGAATTGCATAAGGCATTGGGCATAAGGCTTGACTTCAGTACAACTTTTCATCCTCAAACCGATGGTTAGTCAGAAAGGACCGTTCAAACACTAGAAGATATGCTGCGGATGTGTGTTATGGATTTTGGTGGCCAATGGGATATGCACTTGCCTTTGATAGAATTTGCTTATAACAACAATTATCATTCAAGTATTAGAATGGCTCTATATGAAGCACTGTATGGAAGAAAGTATAGATCACCTATGTGTTGGGAAGTTGGTGAGAGGCAATTAACAGGCCCAAAATTGGTGCAAGTGACTTCAGAGAAAATTCCTATCATTCAACAGCGATTAAGGACAAGTTTTAGCCGACGGAAAAGCTATGTTGATCCTAAGAGGAAAGATGTAGCATTTTCTATTGGAGACATGGTGTTTCTTAAGGTGTCACCAATGAAGGGCGTAATGAGATTTGGTAAGAAAGGTAAGCTAGCTCCAAGGTATATTGGACCCTTTGAGATCTGTTCAAGAGTAGGTGATGTAGCTTATAGACTGGTGTTGCTGCCAGAGTTGTCACGAATTCATCCAGTATTCCATGTCTCGATGTTGAGGAAGTACATCTCAGATCCTTCTCACATTCTCCAGCCACAAACAGTGGAGTTCAATGAGGATTTGTCATATGAGGAGTATCCTGTGGCGATTGTAGATCGACAAGTTCGCCAACAACGTACTCAAGAAATTCCTATGGTGAAGGTACTATAGAGCAACCATACCATAGAAAATTGCACTTAGGAGGCGGAGATCGATATGCAGAACCGATACCCCTATTTGTTTTAATGTTGATGTAAAATTCGAGAACGAATTTTCTTAAGGGGTGAAGAATGTAATAACCCGAATTTATGTGGTTATTAATATAATTAACTGAATATTAGTGTTATTATTTTATTCTATTATCATCATCATTATTATTATTAGTATTATTATTATTATTGAGATCCTTGTTGTGAATATTATTATTGTTATTATTGATATAATTATTGTTATTAATATTATTATTATTATTATCCTTGTTAGCATTAGTATTATTACATTATTATTATTACCACTATTGTCTTGATTGGTATTATTATTATTAAAAATTGTTATTCTATTATTATGATTGTTATTGTTATTTTATTAGTTTGATATTATTATTGTTATTAATACTATTTGATGTAAATATATATATTTGAAAAAAAAAAGAAGACCAGCAGGTGGTGGACACCACTTTATTTAAAGAGACAGAATGGCGTCTGCAAAAGAGGAGATCAGCAGGGTTTTATGGGTTTTGGGGAAAATTTTTCATTGTAATGCCAAAACTTTCTTTTTCTTCTTCTTCTTCGTTCAATACCCAAATGAACTCCGATCGACCTCAAATTTGAATCGTAGACTCATCTCGTCCTCCTCTTCGTTCCACTAGTTTCGTTTTTGTGAGAAACTCGCCAGATTTGTGCAGAATTGCACAAAACCAATCAGCCTTTTTCCTCCATTTTGCACTGTTCCAACAAGTTTCAGGCGGCGAGGTTGGTTCCATTTCATTCCTCTCGACGTCAGGAGTCTATTGATACTGACCACACATCAGATCTGCACCCGTAGAATATTTGGCGAATATTTTTATGTAATTTCGGTTTATTTTTAGATTTTAATTTTTCAGTGCATATTTTGGATTGTTTGAGGCTATTTTTGTGTTCTACTAATTATTAGGAACATTTTGGTATAAATTTTTTGTCCGGGTGTGGTGTTTTTCCAGTGAGATTACGGCGGATCCCACCCGAAAATCCAGTGAAATTGGGACCGGTCCAGAAAATTATAGAACTATTTTTATAAAATAGAATAAATTGAGTTGATCAATTTTCATAACTTGACAGAAGCCCAATTCCTCACGGATTTTGAGAAATAAATTCCGAAACATTTACGGTGGAAATTAGTTAATTTCCATTTAAATTAGTTTAATTGTCGGAGATAAATTCCAACAACCTCAAAAGTCACATTTAGGATATTTCTAAGTCCATGTTATTAATTCCTTGATTTTATTAACTTTTGGAAATTTTTATGAATTTATTTGATAAATATACATAAGCATATTTTAAATAAATATTCTTTATTATAGAGAGTACCGGAGTTGGAGTTGTAGCATTTGGGCAGCCGAAAATGCGTCAGCCAGCACGCTCTACCTGGGAGTTAATTTTATAAAATGTTTGTTGAGATTTCATAAATAAGAATTTTCATAAAAATAAGTTTAATTATGAATATGAATATTACTCTGAATATGATTTATTGATTATATTGTTGCCAAGGATATTGAGAAGCTGATTTAGTTGATTTCATTTCATTTTATTTTATTTCATTTTATTTTAACTATTTATAAATGAGGATTCTTATGCAATAAATATAAGGTTAAAGTGGAATATATGAATTTTATTTATGATTATGAATTTTATCGCATTCATGATTTATTTATTTTAATATTGTTAAGCATTTGGAGAATATGCTTTGCATTTTTATTTTATTTTATATTATTTCACAGTTGATAAGTATGTTTTGGAAAATGGTAGAACGTGCTACCTAGTGGGTATCACTACGACCACGTGCGCACTGGTTGAGATCTCGAGTATAAGAATGTGTGGGTTAGCTTGGTTGAAGTTGTTCTCTCGGGCGGTGTTATGGTTGTGGCTCGGTGGAGCGTGTGCTCTTGAGTAGAGTATGAATTGAGCTCAGTGGAGCTAGTGCTCTCAGGCCGGAAATAAGATGTAACTCGGTTGAACTTGCTCTCGGGACATCAATAATAGAATAAGTGATCGGACTGCGACGGTAACTCGGTTGAGCTTGTTCTCGGGACGGCAGTCACTTGGATTAAA